>SATY01001078.1:0-12918 GCA_004335155.1 Ascochyta viciae
CTACTACTAGTCTGTGCAGCCTCTACCCTACCTCTACTACTAGCCTGTGCAGCCTCTACCCTACACCTACTTCTAGCCTGTGTGGCCTCTACTCTACACCTACCTCTAGCCTATGCAGCCTTTACTCTACTTCTACTCCTAGCCTGTGCAGCTCCTACTCTACTCCTACTCCTAGCCTGTGCAGCCTCTACTCTACCCCTACTATTAGTCTGTGCGGCCCCTATCCTACCCCTACTATACCCTGTGGTACGCCGTACCCATTTGCCAGTGTAGACCTATTTAATATACTGTTAGAACGTACTTAGGGCATTAGCTAGTCTAAATAGTGTTACTAACTACTTATAGAGCCTAAATCTAGTCTAGAAGGCTATCTTCTATTTATTCCCTTTAGGAATCCTAATCTTGTAAAAGGCTTAGATAACGTCTACCTTAGTAAACTATAACGCCTTTAATATCTACAAGATAACGTACTCTACAGGCGAGCAGGACACACAGGCGAGCGAGATACTCTGCTAAGACTACACTAACATTCTACCTTACAACGCAATGCCTTAACAACAACATAAATCTAAGCCCTTAAAAGAAGCTACAATACAGCTTGTGCTCTAGGCACTTAAATAAGACCTAAATTTTACTGTGTGATGCGCTGCAGCTATATACAACGCACCTTGCAGCACACTATACGCTTAATACACAAGATAACCTGCACAAGCTAATTATACGCTAAATTAATAGAATATAGATTAGACTAAGGAGAATATAATTGCTAAGCACATTCTTAAGCTAGACGCACAAGGATTTGCCCCTTAGCTAGCTGCTATAGCTAATATAGCTAATTCCTTATGCAAAGAGCATAATATAGGCTATGTTAGCGTAAACTAGCCTAATATATTTATTAAGCGCTGCCCTAAGCTCTAAGTAAAGTTTAATTGTAAGTATAACTATAAGCAAGCCCTCTGTAAGGACTCTAAGGTTATTAGAGACTAGTTCTAGCTAGTAGAGAATACTAAAGCCAAGTATAGCATCTAGAACAACAATATATACAACTTTAATAAGACAGGCTTTATAATAGGCTAGATATTAACAGGAGTAGTTGTTACAGGCTTAGAGTGTTAAGGACAGCTAAAGGCAGTGCAGCAAGGCAATTAGGAGTAGACAATAGTTATACAGGGCATTAATAGCATAGGATAGGCTATTCTACTCTTTATTATCTTTAAAGGCTGCAACTACCTCTCTGCCTAGTACAAAGAGGACAATCTGCCTCTAGACTAGGTTATTAGGGTCTCTAAGAACAGATAGACAACTAACAAGCTTAGTCTAGACTAGTTAAAGCACTTTAAAGCCTATACAAGGAGGCGCACCTAAGAAGGGTACTAGCTACTCCTTATTAATAGCTATAAGAGCTACAACTCCCTTAACTTCTAGCAATACTGCAAGGAAGCAAAGATTATTACCTTATATATACCTCTACACTTATTATACCTATTATAGCTACTTAATGTAGGTTGTTTTGCGCTATTAAAGAAGGCGTATAGTTGCTAAGCTAAGAATCTAATGCGCAACTACATTACTTATATTACTAAAACTAAGTTCTTACTATGCTTATAGGCGCCTACAAGGAGTTATTTACTTCTAGCAATATCTAAGGAGGGTTCTAAGGCGCTAGATTAGTTCCCTTTAAGCTAGAATAGGTTATAATAGGCCTTAATGTCCACCTACGTACTCTACTACTACCTACTATAGAAGATAAGCCCTAGTAGTCCTAAACTCTAAGTAATACCTTGCAATTAGGGTTGCAATCAACGCTAGTTTAAGAGAGGATTTAAAGGCATGTAGATAGCTTACTAACTTTAATAGTTAAGGCCTTTAAAAAGCTTGCTAAAGACGCAGCTATAGTAGCGCACAAGCTAGTGTTAGCTTAAAAGGAAATTACTAGGCTTTAAGCAGCAAATAAGGCTGCTACGCGATGTAAATTGCATAAAAGAAAGTAGTTACAAGAAGAGGGAGTTCTTACAGTAGAGGAAGGCCTTTAGCTAATAACTCTAACAGAGTTTGGGGCGCGTAGTAATAGTAAGAAGGCAAGGAAGCAAGTGCGTGTTAAAGGAGGTAAGGCAACCTAAAGACGCTGTAAAAGGTGCTAGGAGGTAGGGCATAACTTGCGCACGTGTAAGAAGCCTATAAAAGGTGTTACTAAATAATATTATGTGCTATACTACTATATATAAGGCTAAAGTGGGCCAATGTAGGCTATAATAGGGTAGAGGTTTAGTGTAGTCTTAGCAAAGTGTCTTGCTCACCTATGTGTCCCGCTTGCCTATAGAGTACGTTAGTCTTGTAGATTAAGGATAATAGGTACTAGTCCTTCTTGATAATTGCATTTAGTGCTTAGTAATTAACACAAAACTAGAGGCCTCTACCTAGTTTCTTAACAAACAGCACTAGGGCAGAAGCACTAGATTTGCTAACTTAGATAAAGCCCTTGTCTAAGTAGCTAGTAAGTTGTTGTTGTAGCACTAAGAGCTTTTTATAGGACATATTGTATAGTAGTCCCTATAGTACTATTATAGTTTTACTATCTTGCTTAACTAGTTTAATTATGTAGTCTATATTAGAACTATAGTAAGGCGCTAGCTTGTCTACTTCCTCTTTTATAAATGTTCTAAACTTATCCTTTAGGAACTCTAAGAGGAGGTCTTAGGAGTCTGTTAGCTTCTTCTTCTTTAGAGCCTTCTAAATATCTGCTATTAATGTAGTAAACAGTTCTATGTTTTAGTTTATCTTAGACCTCTTCCTTAGCGCCTAGTACAACTCTAGGCTAATAGGCTTAAGTAGTTAGTTAGGACAGACACCTTCCCTACTTCTTACTTATATCTATAAAGAGTAAATAAATAACATTTTCTTAGCTAGTGTTATAGTAACTTTGTTCTTGTTTATTTATAGTCTTTCTAAGATAAGGTTATACTTTCTTTCTCTATCTAGTATATATGCCTAGAGGGTTTCTCTATAGCTATTAATATTAATCTTTATTCTTATAATATTAGTTACCTAGGTTACTTTCCTAGCTATGCCTAATACCTTTTGTCTATACGTAGGAGTGCGTTAGAAGTTATTTTATAATACAAACTTAGAGGAGACTATGCTATATATTAAACACCTAGTGTTAATTAATATATATGCTATAGTGTTGTCTTGTACTATTATATGTAGTAATATAGGCTTGCTATCTAGCTACTATTAGTAGAACTCCTAGAACATTCTTTTCTTTCTATAACCTCTTTTCTAAACCCCTATTTACGCCTTTAAATAGGAGTTTCTAGTTTTCTAAACCTTTATTATTTAAGTTATTATTTTTAGAGACTTTACCAATTGCGCTTTTAACCTAGACATTCTTTAGTCTTCTAGCTAGGGCTAACTTACATCTATCTATGTAGTAGCCCTTCTTTCTGCATCTTAAGTAGATGTTAGCAGCTTTCTGCTGCTCTATAACTTCCTAAGTTTGCTACTCTGCTTGCTGTTAGTTATCTAACTTAATCTTCTTAGAGTAGGCCTTAGTAGGTTCCTAGTCTATACTATTTAGATTTATCCTTTATATGTATTGTCTAAAGGCGCTGTATATTAGTGCCTTAGACCTACAGAGGTTAACCTCTACTACTAGAACTCTAGCTATAAGGCTCTAGAGATCCTAGTTATTTAGAATGTCTACTAACACTATTTTGTCCTAGAGGTCTAGATAGAGTGTAGATATATACCTAGTCTTAAGATTCTTTGTATTGCCCTCTTTAGCAGCATTATAGGCTAGCTAGATAAACTTTATATTAAAAGCCTTAACACTCTAGTTGCTGTTCCTTATAGTAATAGTCTAGAGCTTCTACTAGAAATGCTTCTTAAATAAGAAGTCTTTGTACTATTTGTCTAAGAAGTCCTAGAACTAATTAGTTATACCTATTAGGTTACAATCCTTCTACAATAAGCTAACCTACGCAGCTTATCTTTCTAGCCTATTAAACATGTAGGCAACTCCTAGGACAGCTTCTTAATCTTTTATAGACTTTAGCTTATTCTTTATTTAGGACTTAAACATCCTATATGCGCGTTAGTTGCTACTAAACTTACCTATATTAGGTAACTTTATAGCCTTGCTTAGCTTATTGTTAATTGCTTATACAAAGGTAGAGAGTGTTATAATATAGTTTAGTAACCTTATAGATGCAATATAGGCTTAGACCTAAGCTTTAACTAACCTTTATATAGTTTTGCTTATGTCTTCCTTTTATAGGTTCTAGTTAGGGTCTGTAGTAGAGTAGGTCTTGTTGTTAGTAATAGTTACTGCAGCCTTAGGTAGGGTTACTTATAATAGATAGGTAGTTAGGCGTTCTAGTACATAAGTAAGTAGCTTATCCTACTACTTCTCTAGTACTAATAAGGTAGTAAGTGTTGAGTTTCACACTTTAGACAAAGTCCGTAAGTGATTGTTCAATTAGGTCTTAAGGATGAATACAAGAGCAGGGAACTAGAAGTAGTAGTAAGTAGTATACGTCTAGAACCTTAGCTACTTAGGTTGCAAAGAAGAGTATAGAGTAGACTATCTATTTTACAAGCAGGGTTGAGATATTCTAATAACAAAGTTAATTAACAAGGTTTAATACAAACTATAAGGGTTATGTTCCTACTTGCTATATACTTAGGAAATATGCATAGTGCTCTGTCTGCTCTCTTGCTCTCTAGAGATTAAGAGATTAGGAGATCACATTGTGCTCTCTTGCTCTGTAGTAGGGGAGAGATCTAGAGAGCACAATGTTGTATACTCTCTTACATTGCTTCGCTAACAAGAGCAACCCTAGTTGTACTACAACACAAAGTAGGGCTAGGCTATAACAGATCTTAACACTATCCTCCTCCCCTTATAGCTTTATCCTTAAAGCTAGGCGCACTATGCCTAGAGCACTAAAATCCTCTAAAGCAAATATTAAAGATTCTAGTACTGTTTGTTGCCTTGCTCTTGTAGACTTTATTAATTCCTTTAGTAATATTATGCCTGTAGCGTGTTGTAACTGTTGTAAGAATAGTTTAGTGTGCTATGTGCACATCTAGTCTAGTTATTATAGCAAGTGCAACTAATTAAACTCTAAAACTTACAATATCTAGATTTCTAAAAATAAGTAGTTAACAATTAAAGAAGAGAAGGATTGTCTGCAGGCTCATCTGTTAGGGATTAAGAAGGAAAAGTTAGAAATCTAGGAGGCGCTAAAGGAAAATGCAGATTGCGCTGCTAAAGCAATTGCAGTAGAAGAGGCTAACATTTAACAGCTTAAGCAACAAGAGGCCTTAGTTGCTCCTTTAGAAGGGATGGCCTTGTCACCTTTTACCTAGAGCGTTTTGTCTAGTTTTAGAGACAATGTTTAGAATGCTAATCCTCTAGTGTACTTAGGTAACGCTGTTAGAACTATAACAACAATTCCTAGCAGTTTATAAGGTAAGTTGTTAGTTCCTAAGTGTTTTCTAAATTAGGGTATCCTAACTATTTAACTAGATATTTGTTGCAATTACCCTTTTTTTAATATTTTATTATTTTCTTAACTTCCTATTTAGTCTCTTAGTTAACTTAGTAGTGGAAGTCCCGTTGGACTAGCGTTCTTAGGTCAGCTAGTTCTAGTAGTAATATATAGAACACTAGGTAGATCTTTGCATCCTTAGGCAGAGCAAGTCTATAGTTAACTAGGCTTATCTACTTAGAAATAAAAAATAGTCTAACTTTAACGTAATCTAGTTTTTTTGTAAGTCTTTATGTTTAAAGGTTTTTTGTAAGGAGATAGACTTTATCCCCCTCTTTTAGCTAAGGTGCTGTTTTTTGTTTTTAGTTAACATAAGAGATTGCTTATTCTTAAGCCTTGCTAATGTTTTCTAGCGTTTTCTTGTGTACTTCCTTTAGTTTCTAAACTAAGGAGATTGCTAATTCTGTTTGTATTAGCGTATCTAGTGCTCTAGTAAAGAGATTTAGGTGTCTCCTATAATTTAAGAAGAACAGCGTTGCGCTTGTTGCTTTAAATAACTTGTTATTATATGCAATCTGTGCTATAGGTAACAGCAAAACCTAGTTGTCTTGTTGCTAGTTGCTGTATATCTGTAAGAATGTTTCTATAGTCTAATTTGTTTGTTTAGTCTGTCTGTTTGTCTGCGGATAGTAGGCTGTAGATAGTTTCTTCTTAGTACTAATAGCTGCTAAGAGCGTAGTCTAATAATTTAACGTAAAGAGTTTGTCTCTATTGCTAATAATTAATTTAGGAATGCTGTAATGCCTAACAACTTAGTCTAGGAATACTTAAGCAAGCTGCTCTGCAGTATAGCTGTGTTAGAAGGGTATTATTTCTGCAGCTTTTGTAAATCTATCTACTATAACAAAGATTAAGTTGTAGCTATATCCTGTAATAGGGTCCTTAGAGATAGGTAACTGTGTGACAAAGTCTATTATAATGTTTATCTAAGGGGCTGTTAGTAGCTCTATTGCCTATGCTTCTCTATATTTAGTGTGTATGCTATACTTGTTCTTCTAGCAATCTACACAATCTTTAATATATTTAGTAACCTTGTCTTTTATGTTTAGGAACTTGGAGTGTCTTTTAATAAGTTCTATTATCCTTGTAATACTAGGGTCTCTATAAAGCAGGTTATTATAGTAACTAGCTATGATTTCTTCCTGTAGTTCCTCTAGTACTTCTAACAAGATGCGTTGTTCTGCTTATACCTGTATTATATTATTAAGCTGCTGTAATAGTCTGAATAATCTATTCTTGTTAACTCTAAGTATAGCGTGTTTGTTAATTGTCTTAGTTCTTACAAGGTTGTGTTGTTAACTAAGTGCATTAGCTCTGCTATTATCCTTTCCTAGTGTATACAGGATCTTGAATTTGTACTACCCTAGTAGTTTAGCCTATTAGACCTATCTCTAATTAAGTACCTTAGTTGTAGTAAACTGTACTAGATTCTTATAATCTATATAGATAGTAAGGTCTAAGCAACTTTCTACGTAAACTCGCTAATGTTCTAGGGCTAATACAATTGCTAAGAGTTCTTTGTTATACATATTGTAGCGTTCTTTAGGTCCTATAAACTTGTGTAAGTAATAGGCAATTAGGTGCTATAAGCTATCTTGTTCCTAAGTTGCGCATGCTCCTAATGCTAAATCTAAGGCATTAGTTTTAAATTAAAGTAGCTTTCTACTTTTAAATATAATTATAGTAGGTAGCTCTACGCATGCTTACTTAAGTAATTAAAATACGTCTTCTTACGCTTATTCTTACTTAAATAGTACATCCTTCTGCGTAAGCTTAGTAAGCAGTAAGGCCCTAAGGGAGTAATCCTTAATAAAGCGCTAGTTGAAGTTAACAAACCTAAGGAACTCTTAAATGTTCTTGATAGTTTTAGGTGTTAGCTAATCCTTTACTACCTGTATCTTAGTTTTGCTTATCTTGACTCTGTACCTTCCTATAATATAGCTAAGGAACTCTACTTTATCCTTGTGCTATTTGCACTTCTCTAGCTTTAGCCTAAGGTCTGCTTTTGCTAAGCATTCTAACACTTATTGTATATAGACCTTGTGTTCTTCTAGTGTCTTGCTATACACTAGGATATTGTTAAGGTAAGCTACTATAGTAATGTCTAGGTATGCTTATAGCACATTATTAATAAGAGCCTAGCAGACTGCTAGTGCATTAGTTAGCCTAAATAGCATAACTATATACTTAAAATGTCTATAATAGGTTCTAAACACTATCTTCTATTCTTTGCCTTTCTTTATATGTATTAGGTTGTACGCTCTATGCAAGTTAAGTGCAGTAAAGAACTTTGCTTCTAATAACTAGTCTTGTAGTTCTGTTATGTTAGGCAGTAGATACTAATTCTTAATAGTAATGTTGTTAAGCTTTTAGTAATTAACACAAAGTTGTAGTTTGCTGTCTTTCTTTAGTACAAATAGAATAGGGAATCCTGCTAGGGATTTAGATTTCTTAATAAATCCTTTTGCAAGGTTCTCCTTAATGTAGTTCCTTAGTATCTTAAGCTCTTTCTTAGATAGCTGGTATATAGGCCTAAAGGGTGGTTCTTTCCCTTCTTAGAGCTTAATCTTATAATTCTAAGGTTAGTGCTTAAGTAGCGCTTTTGCAGATAGCTCTTCTTTAAACATCTAGGCGTACTAATAGTATATATCTAGTATAGCAGGAGTTACACTGTCTTTCTCCTTAATTATTGTAGAGGGGCTTTCTAGGTCTACACAATTAACTACTCTATATTAGCACGTCTAATAGTTTAAAGAGAAATTATTAATCTCCTTCTTATCTACTAACTCTAGCGTAGGTTGCGTGGGCTAGCGTATAGTTGTGCTACATCTACACCCTTTAAACAAAAGCTATTAATCTTTCTAATTAATCTATAGGTTGTGCTTTTGTAACTATAGTAATCCTAATATAACATTATAAGTAGCTATACTCAAGACATCTAGTAATATTAATTTATAGTGTCCTTGTATTTAGAGAGGTTAGCACTTAACTTTGTATGTTACAACTGCTTCTCCTAGCATTAGTTCTCTATTAGCTACTTAGAGCTAATACAAGTATTCTTTACATAAGGGGCACAGTCTAGCTAGCTATACTCTGTGTAAGGAAATGTAGTTCCTTTATACTCCTAAGTCTAAGAGTGCTAATAGCTTCTTCTTATTTAACACAATAGGGAGCTTAATAAGGTTATAGGTCCTAATAGAGTTAATAGCAAGACTCTAGGTGCCCTTGTTTATTCCTCTAAAAAAGACTTGTTGTCTATTCTAAACCCTTTAAATTCTTTTATACCTTGGTGCTTCCTGCATCTAGGGTTAAGGCATAACTGCTAGTAGTTATTAAAGCAGTTGCTGTTAACTAATAGCTGCATTTGCGTTGCTGCAGTTAGGTTGCTATTTTTAGGGAATATAACGTAGTTGCGTTTGTTAATTAAATAAATGTTATAAAAGTTGTTAGTGCACTTATACTATTGTACACAACAGCAGTTATAAGGCAATAGAAAATAGTGTACTTCTAACTTGTCTTTATAGTATATTGTGCACCTATTATCTCTATATGCTGTCTATAAAAGATTTACGTGTTTAGAGTTCTAGGAATCTAGAATGTACTATATGCAAGGGTTAATAGCAGCTAAAGGTAGCTAGCTTATTATATAATTCTGCGTGCGTTGTAATTCCTAATTACACTAGTTTTCTTCCTCTAGTTTATTGTTAATCTTATTAATAAGGCGCTGGCAGTCTGTAAGGTCCTCCTTAAGTTCTTTAACAATTGCGTTAAGGCTATGTCTTAGTCTAACATGCTTAAGTAGTAGTGTTAGCTAGCGTACAAGGGATTAGCACATATTATAATATGCTTTATTATTTTTATTACGCTCTTATTGTTGTTAAGTGTAGTAGTATCTCTTATAGCGTTGTTAGTGTGCTAATCTAGATCTAATCTAAGTTAGAGTCCTTTCTATTAAGTCTAGAAGGTTGTCTATCTTATCTTAGTATTCTTATAATTCCTTATAAGGTGTTGCTGCGCGCTTAGGAGGTTTGATATACTCTATATTATCCTTAAGACTAGACTCTAGGTCTTCTATAAGTTGTCCTACTTCTTTAGTAATTACTTCTTATTTATTACTAGCATCTGTGTCTTTGTGACTACAGGACAGTACATTAACTTGCTAAAGAACCTTGTTCTTTATACAGCAGTCCCTAGCAAAGTGGCCTATCTTGCTATAGTTATAACAGGTTTTGTTATTCCTGTTGCCTAAGTTGTTGCTTCCCTTGCTCTTTTTGTTCTAGCGTCTAGGTAGGCTTAGTCCCTTATTAAGGTTTAAGAGGTCTATAGCTTTAGGTCTGTAGTATCCACTCTGCGTGTTACTGTAGATGCGTTAACTACTATTAGATCAGTAGTTATTATAGTTGCCTTAATTTTCTTAGTTTAGGTTGTTGCGCTACTAGTTGCGTAGAGGTAGGTAATTATTAACCTTAGTTACAACGCGCGCTCTAGGGTTGTCTCTTAATTCTATCTAAAGCTTGTATAGCTTAACGTTAATGCTAATTGCTTTGTTAACTAGTTTATCTAAGGTGTTAGTACTAGCGCTAGTGCGCATTAGTTCCTCCTTAACTTTAGGCTTAAGGCCTTGTTTAAATATAGTTATTAATGCAGTGTTATCCTATTCTATATTAGTAGTAAGTTGTTAGAACTCTACAGTGTAGTTAGCTGTAGACTAATTTTGCTTAATGCGTTAGATGTTGCAATATGCAATAGCTAGTTTATTTAAGACTCTAAAGATTAGTTTAACTGTCTTCTTAAACTTGTTGAAGTTATTAAACTAGGCTAAGATTTTGTTAGGACATTTATCTAACATAGCCTTCTAAAGGAAAGGCTTAATCTATTTAAAGGCGTTGCTATGCATGTAACTTGCAGCTAGCATAACACGTTTGCTGTCTAGAATCTTGCTTCCTTAAAACTTAAAGAACAAGTTAAACTAGAGGAGCTAGTTGTTAAGCTTGCTTTGTTTACTATTATAGGTGTTAGGCTTAGCAACATTTATAGTGCTGTTTGTAACAGGGGCATCTATGTCAACGTTGCTTAAGCGAGAGCTGCTAGGGGTAGCATAGTTTCCTAAAGTACTTATCTTAGGGGTGTTTAAAATGTTAAGTTTTACACTTTAGACAAAGTCTGTAAGTGATTATTTAATTAGGTCTTAAGGATAAATACAAGAGTAGAGAACTAGGAGTAGTAGTAAGTAGTATGCGTCTAGGACCTTAGCTACTTAGGTTGCAAGGAAGAGTATAGAGTAGACTATCTATTTCACAAGCAGGGTTAAGATATTCTAATAACAAAGTTAATTAATAAGGTTAAACACAAACTATAAGGGTTGTGTTCCTACTTGCTATATACTTAGGAAATATGCATGGTGCTCTGTCTGCTCTCTTGCTCTCTAGAGATTAAGAGATTAGGAGATTATGTTGTGCTCTCTTGCTCTGTAGTAGGGGAGAGATCTAGAGAGCGCAATGTTGTGTGCTCTCTCGCGTTGCTTCGCTAACAAGAGCGACCCTGGTCGTACTACAACACAAAGTAGGGCTAGGCTGCAACAGATCTTAACAGTAAGGTTCTAGAGTTTAGTCCTAATATCTAATTAATGATTGTTACTAGTACACAGCTTAATGCTGTATTTACCTAGACGCCTAGCAGCGTTGTTAAACATCTTACTTATTAATTCTTATTTAGTAATTAAATTTAATTGTAAGGAGCTGACCTCTAAGGGAATTTGTTAGTAAAATACAAGATAGATTTAATAGAGAACAACCTCTAGAGCAAAGGTTGCAGAGTTTTTAAAACCTTGTTTTAGACATGTTAGCTCTGTGGCGGGGCTCTAGTCTATGCTAAAAGTGCGAGCTAGAGTACTGCTAAGGCAGTGTACGCTAAGGAGCCAGCACCTAGGCCTAGCCTGTTACAAAAAAGTGCTTTATTAATAGCTTATTAAAACGTTGCAGGAGCGTTGTATAAACTAAAAGGCATAACTTTGTACTAGTAAGTGCTCTTTTAAGTAAAGAATGTAGTAAGCTATTCTAAGCTAGCTTTTATGCAAATTTAATAGAAGGCGTAAATAATATTAAATTTTAAAAAGATTTTAGCTTTGTTAAGGTGTGCTATAGTCTCTTAAAAAAAGGAATAGGGTAGTAGTCTTTAACTATAGCTTTATTTAATTCCTAATAATCTACACATACACGCACACTACCGCCTAGCTTAGCTATAATAAAGAGATTATTTTGAGCTAGAGAGTTGCAGCGCTTAATAAATCCTCTAGACTTTTTTTCTTCAATGTAATATTTAATAGCCTTTATTTGTTGTCCTAAAAAAGATTAAAGGCAATAATTAGGTAGGTTAATGCCTAGTTTATGTTTAATTTTATAGTTAAAATCTCTATAATTAAGCAGTGTTTTAGCTGCAGCCTAGTTAAAGGTAGGAATAAAGTTAGTAAATTCCTCTAATTCTTCTGCAGTAAGTAGATTAGAGAGCAGGGGGTGTTTAGGAGGCTAGAAAAATTCATTAAATTTATTATTAACTAGAGCCCTCCTAGCAGTAGTAGTAGCTAGTTGTTAAATAACAAAGACTAGGTGCCTAAGTCTCTTACTATAAAGGCAAATAGCTTTAGCTAAAACTAAGCACAGGTTAACTAACTTATTAGTGTATAATGCTGCGTTAGTAGGGCTAAGTTTAAGTTAAGTAGATTTCTTATTCTAGGGTTTGCTTAAACTAGACTATAATAAGCGCAAAAGCCTAGCATCTAACTTAGAGCCTTTATACAGCAATAGAGGAGTCTAAGAAGTAGTATTACAGTGTCTAGAGCAATACTTGTTGTTAAAGTAAATAGAATAGTTGTGCTATAAGACTAAGAGATTATAAATAGCCCTCTAGTAGAATCCTAAGATAAGTTAAAAAGATTTATAATTGTTTGTAACATAGGCTCTAGTGCGTTCTAAGTAAGAGCTTAATTAGAGGTAAAACTTAGCATAGTAAGTAATAGTCTTAGAGAGTTAACTATTATATCCTTAGTAGATAATAGGAGTAGCTAAAGGGATAAGATAAAGGGCCTTAGTGTGTTATAGAAATTTGCATAATATAAAGCTAGAATTAGCCCTATTATTAGCTAAAGCGCAGATCTTGTATAGAATGTTATTATTATGTCCTAAGAAAGCTAGAAAGGCAAGTTAATTGTAATGTTGTAGGCTGTCTTTAGTTTAATTCTATTTGCTGCTAGCTTTTTAGAGCATAGTATTTGTAAAGTTATAAGACTTTCTTCTTATAATCTTTATTAGATAGTTTCCTTTTTAGGAATAGTTATTACCTAAAAAGGCAACTTGAGCTATTTAGCCTA
>SATY01001079.1:0-12916 GCA_004335155.1 Ascochyta viciae
AAAAACACAAAAAATAGTAACTAAAACACAACACTTTTGGACTCCCCCCATCTATTACAACACAAAAAAAAAAAAAAAAAAAAAAAAAAAAAAAAAAAGGTAAAAGGCTGACCTGACCTGGCCTGGACCTGATTAAACGCCGGTAGTATGCACACCTACACCCACATTCTAACTATCCTTCCTCGACTCACTTCGACTCTGTCGAGTGCTAATCCCATCCATCCATCCCTGCGATCCCGTCTATGCCGTCTCCCATCGCCGTCGTCGAATGCAGATTATAGATCGTCGTCGAGATGAATAGCGTCTGGATTTGCGGCGGCGTCTTCCGGTGCTGTCATGTTGCCCTTTAGCCCGGTTGTGGCGGCGACGAAGCCAGCCGGGGCGCGAGCTTGGCGCTCCAGTGCGGCCATGGCGTCTTCGCTCGCGGCCGAGTCGTCTTCGGCGCCTGCTTCCGTGTGGCCGTTGGCTTGGCCGCGCGCGACGGCTTGCGAGGCGATGAAGTTGACGTCCGTGCTGGGGGGTGTTAGTAGGGTCGTCGAAGGGTCGTCAAAGGGTTGGACCAAGGGAACGTACTTGTACTGTGCTTGGACACTCCGCTTGATGCGCAGCATCTCCTTGTATGTGTCCTCGTTTCCGTGAGAGACTTCGAAGCTCTCCCATTTCTTCCAGAACTCGGGGCTTGTCCTGGGGTCGCAGAACTGTGAGGCGTGGCCGTAGATGGCTCGCGCACGGTCAATCTCTCCCAACCGTCTCTCCATGTCGGCGAACTTGAGACACATTTCCTTGGCCTCGCCGTCTGGGAGTGCGGCAATGGCGCGCTCGTAGATGGGTCGGGTGGAGGTGAGACCAAAGTTGGAGGCGGATTTGGTAATGTAAAAGTTGAACATGTCCATGCGGTCCTCGTCGGCGACGGCACGCGTGGCACGCTCGTAGATGCGCATTGCGTGGCGTGCGAGACCTCGATCTTCCTCCAGCGCGCCGTACATGAGGTACAGGACCTTGGCGAACTTGGGCGGGCAGCCTTCGACGGCTTGTTCGAAGAGGTCGCGCAGGCGTTCCATACCAATCTTGCGGTCCACGGCTTTTGTGAGGTACAGGTTCCAGATCTCAAAGGCGACAGGGTAGCTGAAGAGGTCGAGACCGCGCTCGTAGACCTTGAAGCTGTCTTCAAAGTACTGGTTCTCCTCGAGGAGGTTGGCGTAGTTGACGACCGTCTGCGGTGTTGCGATGCGGAGCTCGAAGATTCTCTCGTACACCTTCTTCGTCTCTTCCAAGGTGCTGACACTCTCGACGAGATCGACGTAGAAGCTCCACAGTTTCCAACTCTTGTGCACGCGCTGCTGCGGGGTCAACGACTCGTCAAAGTAGTCGACATTCGAGCGCTTGGGGGCCTGGGTGGCCTTGGCCATGATGTCGACGGCCTTGTCGAAGTTTTGGTTGCGCAGCTCCATCTCGGCCCACTCGCACCACATCTCGGCCAGCTCAGCGACCGACTTGAAGGGCACCTTGACGGCCTTGTCCATGATGGCGCGGGCGTTGTGCAGACTGCCGCCGGCTTCGTAGAATTTGGCGTAATTGGCCCACAGCTCGTGGAACTTGCCGACGGCCTTCTTGGGGTGGATGGCAGCGATGGCGTCTGTGTAGGTCTGGACGACCTCTTTTTTGTTGTCTCCCCAGAGGGCGACGCGCTTCTCCCACTCGATGACATTGTGTGGGTTCTGCCGTAACATGACATCGTTGAGCAAGAAGGGTCTCCGTTGCATGAGCGACTCAAAACGGAGCATGCGGATGTCCAGATCGGCGTCGGCGGCCTCGTCGGCGGTGCCCTTTTCTGAACGGGCGGCAGCCTCATTCAACTTGATGCCGATCATGGCCTCCTCGGCCTCGACGTATGTGTCGAAGACGACGGAGAAGTCGCGGACGGTCATGACGGTGGTGATGGCGCGCTCGAAGACGTCTCGCGCCTTCTCGTACTCGCCCTTGTGCATCCAGTAGCGGGCCAGGCCGACGCACAAGATGCCTCGTTGGTCGGGGAACTTGTCGATGCCACTGTGGGTGATGTTCTCGACGTCGATGCCGCTGTCGTCGGAGGTGTCGATGTCGTTTGCGTGGTCGATGATCAGGTCCATCATCTCGGACCAGAACTGGAAGGGCCCTTTTGCGTCCTTGCTCTTGAAGCGGGGGTTGTTGAGGATGTGCATGTAGTTTGTGACGGCCTCGGTGTACTTGCGCATGTCCTTGAGCAGCTCGATGAAGTGCTCTGCATCCTCGGGGTGGATCTGCATGTAGCGGCGCCAGATGCGGACGGCGGTCTCGCCCGAGGCGGAGGCGGCAAAGGGGCGGTAGAGGGCCCAGATGCGGTTGTGCTGGGTCAGGGGCAGGGCGCGCAGGGCACGGTCGAAGGTGCGGCGGGTGGTGGTGACGAGGGGCTGGTGCATGAGGAAGCTGAGGTACATTTCCCAGATGCGCGGCATCTTGTTCAGCAGGACCAGGGCGCGCTCGAACAGCGAGTTGACCTTGAGGAAGTGTGGGGCGAACTTGGCGGGGTTCCTGTGGGCGAGGTGGCGGGTGCGCAGGTCGAGGTACAGCTTCCACAGCTTGTAGGAGCGCGGCAGGGTGGTGACGGCGCGCTCGAGGACAAAGGCCTGCTCGAGGATGGTGGCGCGGGAGCGCTTGAAGGCGAAGTAGTCGAGCCAGGGCTTGACGCTGCCGGGGTTGCGCTGGATGTCCTGCTCGTAGGCGACGTCCTGGTCGGTGATGAGGAAGAGGTCGTGCGGGCGGTCCATCTTGCGCTTGCTGGGCCGGACGAGGGTCGTGGGCGCGGGCGCGGGCGCGGGCGCGGGCGCAGACATGGTGGGCAGCATCTGGGCGGGCATGGCGACGCCAGAGTCCCGCGGATGGGCGGCGGCGAGGACTGCGGTGGTGGGAGCGTCGTCGTCGTTGTCGTCGTCGTCGTCTTGGACCGAAGTGCAGCGAGCGTGCAGCGTGTAAACTTCTGAGCCCGGGAGTTGCGGACAGCCCCCGCCGCCCAATCACCGCCCGCCCTGCCGCCCTGCCGCCCTGCCGTCTCCACCTCGCGAGCTCGCCAGTTGGCAGCCAGCACCAGCACCAGCGCGTCCGAGCTCCCAGTCTGCGCTGAGGAGCTGCGTCACACCCGCCCTACTACTGTCTACTGTCTACTACTACACTGCACCACCGCCCATAGCACCGCCCATAGCACCGCCCATCACACCACACGCCGGCATTCCAGCCACCCTCTTCCTGCCTGCTCCTCTCGACCTGTCTATTCCCTCCCCACCTCCACCATGTCTGGCAGCGGGGTACGTTGGCCCTCGCACCGCCCTGCAACCCAAAACCCACTCACACCCTCCCCCAGGCACGCGAAGCCGTCTTCCCCACGCGCCAGTCGCTGGGCTTGATGAAGACCAAGCTCAAGGCCGCACAGCAGGGACACGACCTGCTCAAGCGGAAGAGCGAGGCCCTGACAAAGTAGGCATTGCCTCGCCCCATCTGCCCTGCCAAGCCCTGTACTGACCCTGTACTGACCCTGAACTGACCCTGTACAGACGCTTCCGAGGTGCGACCACTTTATATACCTAACCCCCCTCGACCACTTTATATACCTAACACCCCTCGACCACATCACACGCCTAACCCCCCTCGACCACATCACACACACCCGCTAATCTGATGCCCAGAAATCACCCGCCGAATCGATGAGGCCAAGCGCAAAATGGGCAGGGTCATGCAGGTCGCCGCCTTCTCCCTCGCCGAAGTCTCGTACGCCGTCGGCGGTGACATTGGCTACCAGATCCAGGAGTCGGCCAAGCAGGCCCGCTTCCGCGTCCGCACCAAGCAGGAGAACGTCTCGGGTGTCTTCCTGCCCCAGTTCGAGAGCTACACGGTCGAGGCCAACAACGACTTCGCCCTGACCGGTCTGGGCAAGGGCGGCCAGCAGATCCAGCGGTGTCGAGAGACGTACGCCCGCGCCGTCGAGACCCTCGTAGAGCTGGCCAGTCTGCAGACGGCCTTTGTCATCCTCGACGAGGTCATCAAGGTGGTCAACCGCCGTGTCAATGCCATGTAGGTGCTTTCATTACCTCGCCCGCCACCAGAGCTAACCACCCCAGCGAGCACGTCATCATCCCGCGAACCGAGAACACGATCAAGTACATCAACTCGGAGCTCGACGAGCTCGACCGAGAGGAGTTCTACCGCCTGAAGAAGGTCTCGGCCAAGAAGAAGGGAGACGCCGCCGCCGAAGAGGCCATCAGACAGGAGAAGAAGGCGGCCGAGGCGGCCAGCGAAGAAGCAGCCCCGAACAAGGCGGCAGACGAGGCCACCGACAGCAAAGACCTGTTCGGCGACCAAGACAATCAGGACGTCATCTTCTAGCGTCCAGATCACGGCCATTTTTTTTTATTCGTACCATAGAACCCAAGCATAATAAACAGCCACAATCTTGCATTTTGACCATCCGTGTAGAAACGAAACGAGCCATCACAGACATGACTCGACCTACTGCCTCTGGTACGTCACCTTCATCGGCTTGCCCTCTGCGCCAATGGGCATATTCGCCGTCGCCTCCTTGGCCGTGATGGCAAATGGCTCGTTCTCGAACTCGGCAAATGCCACGGCCCTGACCGACACCAGACGCACTTCCTTGAACCCCTCGAAGCGCTCGAACAGGTCCGACAGCGCCTCTTCGTCCACGTCGCGCGGGATATTCTGCAGGAAGAGCGTCTTGTTCGGCCGCACGTACTCGTCGGGCACCACCGCTGCCCCGGATTTGGCAGGCCGAGGCTTGCTCGGCTCCGTGGTTTGGGGTAGCGTCGCGGCTTTTGCGTCTTCCTCTGCGCGCTTGAAGTCTAGTCATCGTCAGCACCCATTATGAGGTAGAATGAGGTAGAATGAGGTAGCAAAAAGGACATGGCAAAGAAAAGATGGCAAGGAAAAGAGAAAAAGAAAATAAGAGCAACTCACCCTTCAACATCAACCTCTTCCTCTTATGCTCCTCAAACATATCCCCCGCCTTCCTCTTCACCGTCTCATCACTATGCGTCTTCGCCCGACTAACCCGAATCGCCTTCCCATACAGCTCAAACCCATTCATATCCTCCACCGCCTCCAACGCGCTCTTCTCGCTATCAAACACGACAAACGCCTGGCCCTTGCGCTTGAGCGACGACTTGGCAATCACTTCCAGTATGGGTCCGTAGTGGCCGAAGACGCGCGAGAGTGCTTGTTTCATCGTGTCGATTTTTATCCGCTCTTCTAGATTGTTCACCTATAGTAACAAGGGCGGTTAGCGGAAATGCGAGCGCCGCCGTGTGCAATGCGTGCGCTGCTTCTGACCGAGTGTGTCGACTTACGTAGATTCTGCGTGCGTGTTAGTGTGTGTGGGATGTAATCTTTCTGTATTTCTCTTTCTGTATTTCTCTTTCTGTATTTCTCTTTCTGTCTTCCTCTCTCTCCCTCTCCTAGTGATGGAAAACTTACGTTTCAACAGGAACAGGGTATTTCGAGACATCGATCTGCGGAACGCCACTGCTCATCACTACGCCCTCCATTCTGTCGGCCATGGTCGGTTGCTGCGTGCGCGAGGGATGCGCCGTGTTGGGGTTGTCGCGAGCGAGCGAGCGAGCTGCGAGCGAGCGAGCTGCGAGCTATGCTAACTAACTCTAAGTCGCGAGACGCGGCGCTAGCGTGCGCGCTAGGGAGGCTGATACTCGATAGCTGGGGCTTATCCATGTCACGTGTGGCAGACGGACTTGTTCACGACTTTGAACATGGCATCTTGGATGCTATTTCAATTGCTGCAATGAGTTTAGGCTGGTTCGGAAATAAACGACTGACGTTCTGAATTCATCAAGTTCCTGTCTGAACCTCTTAAGTAATGGTCCTGCATGGAGTTTGAGAAGAATGGTTACTTCTAAATAGTATAACTGACATGATACATTGCCTTGCTCTGCTAAAAGAGAAAGAAGAAAAAGTTGACGCCGTCCTTACCAACACCGAAATCTAACATACGCCAAACGCCACGTCTATGCATACAACCCACTTCCCTATCATTACTGAAACTCACTCGTCCAAACTCCCCATCTTGCTGCGCCCGCGCTTCGGACTACTCGCCCGACTCCTTATCCGCTCTCTGCTATCCGTCCGCGCCAGCAAGCCACCGCGCTCAATAGCGTTGAGAGGTCCCAATCCCAACCCCTGACCCGCAGACAGCACATCCCCCTGTCCCGCAGCGCCAAAGTAGCCTGGCGTGAGGGGCTCCGACGTCTTGATCTGCGGCGTCGCCCACCCGCTGGTCCGGCCGACGCGCGACGCCTCCGAGTCGTCGGACAAGTGCCGGTCGTCGTCAGAGGAGTCGAGGTACGTCTCCTCGAGCTCGAAGTCGTTGTGCGAGAGGCCGTCTTCGCCGGCATCGACGCGCTCGTACGTCTGGCTGGAGCCCGAGCCCGAGCCGCCGAGGCCGAAGAGCTTCGAGGGGAGGAAGCCGCGTCGTTTGCCTTTGAGCGGGGTGTGGGTTTTGCCAGGCTTCTTCTTGAAGAGCGAGACAGCGTATTGGCGGACAATGGTGCGTCTCTCCCTGCCGAGGATGATACTGAAGATGAACAGGACCATGATCATCATGACGAACAGCGCAGGGATCCGGGACGGGTTTTCGACAAAGAGCCGGTGCCAGTTGTCGTCGTCGAGCGGATCGTGGTTCCACGGGAGGTAGGAGCCGCCCGGGTACTGGAAGTCTTTTGGGATGCCCGGCTCGTTCGAGCCGAAACCTACGGCCAGCGCTTTCTCATCGGGAGGAGGCACTTCAGAGGCGGCGTAGAGAACCATTTTGCCAAGCGTCCAGGACACTTCTACATCGTTGATCTTGTTGACGGCTTGGAAGGGATCGAGGAAGCCTTTTGCTTTTGCGTTGTCTAAGACGGCCTTGGTGTTGTTTTTCGAGTCGGGCAGCGGTTCGATGCCAACACGTGGCACGCCGATGCCGTCGTGCAGCATGTTGATGACCCAGGACGCCTTGAAGCAGACCTCGCGCGCCTTCTCCTCGTCCACCTTCTTGCCCCATTTCTTCTTGTCGATACCCTTTTGTATGTGCTTCCAGTCCTGGTTGCAGAACTCGCTCACACGTTCTTGATATGTCTTGAAGTCATACGCTTTGTCTTTGTGCTTGTCCTCGAAGATGTCGTGCGTCGTGTGCCAGTACTCTGACACGCCTACAAAGTGGTTTACGTCGAAGTCAATGGCGGGCACGTGCTGTCCGTTGAGCAGACACGGCTCGTCCAAGCACTCCTTTTCTTTTTCGAGCAGCGGAAACGTCTGGTGCAGACACTCCTGAAACTTGCCAGTCCCGTGCAGTTTCGCTGCAGGTTGGTCCTCGTCGTCGTCATCGTCGTCGTCGTCGGAGTCGATTTCCAGAAACTTTCCGTCTTTTGTGACATCCACCTCCAGCCCAGCAGGCAGACACGGGTCTGGCAGTTCTTTGGATGATGTGGAGTCGAGAAGCGCCTTGACGTAGCGCTGCCGGGCCTGGTTGACACCAAACCCCAGCCATGTCGTCACAAAGACCTTGTACTCGAGTGGTGTGCCGTCGACGGTGCGCAGGCGCATCAGCGTCAGGTCGTTTGCGTGCTTCTCGGCCTCGGTGGCATTGGGGGCAAAGGCAATCTGTGCAGAGGCGCCGCCCATATCCAGAAAGCCGTATGTGTTGTGCGCTTTGCCGTGGTCGTGGCTCTGCGGCTTGTCGAATCCGCCCAGCAGATAGTTGGCGGCTATCCAGCCATACAGGCCCTCGGTCTCGCCCGGTATGACCTGGACATGGACGTGGCAGTCTGGCAGCTGGAACTTTGTGTTTTTGCGGGCATAGTCGCAGACCTCCTTCAGGACCTCGTTGCGCTGGACGGGCGGCAGGATGCGCATGCCGGCGGTGGCGAGCAGGAACAGCGGCGTGTTGGACACGTCGTCGAGGGGGATGTGCTTGAGCGCATGGCTGAGCAGCTTGTCGAGATGGTCAGGGCCGACGTCGTGCGGGTGGCGGCCAAAGGTGGAGATGCCCGGGTGGATCTTCTTGGTCCACTTCTTGTCTGTCTCGATGACGGGCAGGGCGTGCAGTTGCGCGTCTGTTGCGCCCTTGCGCGCGGCGTCGCTGTTCAGCCAGCGGTAGACGTGAACGCGCGTCCCCTATGCGCCGTTAGCTGGCCGCAACCGCTGTTGTAGAGAGCCGGGCGGGCACGTACAGAAGATCCAGCGTCCAGGACGACTCCATAGCGCCCTACGGCCCAAGTCTCGTCAGCCAACTGCGGAATGCGGGGCGGGCGAGGGTTGCGTACACTTTCCCATGGTGCAGCGCAGGGCAGGGGTCCACGTAGCGATCAGCCGCGGGCCATGCAGCAGCTGCCTGTGCAGTGAATGATCAAGTCGGTACGGCGGAGAGGAACCTGTGCGGCGCGGCCGGTGAGGGGGGAGCAGAGCGGGCCGAGGGTCTAGCGAGTGTCGTCGAGGCACTGGTCGTGATCAAGGCTCGTGAAGCGTCGCAAGCATCCGCGTTAGTCCATCTCCCCACGCCGCCACGCCGTTGACAGTTTCCGGACCACCCATGACTGCACGCGCTAGCCTTTCGTTGCCGTCGCCACCAATGCACCTCTCACCACCGCCAACAACAGCAAAAACAACAAAATAACACGCTCTCGTCTTCTTCACCTGCAACTCCATCGCACCAGACTGCACATCCAGAAGAGGCCACTTCACACGTCACGCTGCACCCACGCTCCATTGTGAGATTGTGAGGGCTTGTCTGGTACCACACAGGGTCCTTCGGTACTGCTGCCACTAGCCCGCTTCTGCACTTCTGCTTGCACCCACTAGCCCGCTTCTGCACTTCTTCTTGCACCCACTAGCCTGCTTCTGCACTTCTTCTTGCCTGTCTATCGTGTGCATGGGAACCGTTCAAGAGCTGCAGGTGCTAGCACCTCACTCCAGCAAGAACCTCAGAAACGCCTGCGCAATCACAACCCCGTCATGCTTGTCGCTAACCCTGCTCAGCGCATCCCTCGCCTGCTCGTCCTCGAAGATGCCTTGCTGGTTCCTCATCTTGACCAGCCGGCTGACAATCCCCTCGTGAAACTCAGGGTGCCCTTGCACTGATATCAGCCTGCCTTTCTGGTACATGCCCTGCGTCAAGCAGCGCGGTGATGCGCCCAGTTTCTCCACCCCTTCAGGGTACTCGAACACAATGTCTTTGTGCATCTGGTGGATGGCCTGCCACAGTCAGTAGAAAGCATCAACTTGTGCGCTGCTAGCTTACCAGCGTGTCTTGCTGGAACACCTCCTTTCCCTTCGCCGTGAGCTCAACAGGCAGCACAGAGATCTCCCACCCGTTGTCGCTGCGTCCTACCTTGACCCCCATCGCTCGTCCAACAATCTGATGTCCGAAACACACGCCAATGATGCGCACGCGGTCTTGCTTGAGCAACTTCTCGGTAAATTCAACCAGCTTCAAGATCCACGGCTCGTTGTCGAACGAGTTGTGCTCTATCATGGCTCAGCACGTGCTTTACTCCCATCACATCCACACACGTTGCGGGCGGTACTCACTCGAGCCGCTGATCAGCACAGCATCCACATTCTCAATCTCGGGATATTCCTGCTTCGTCACCACTTCAAACGCGCTCAACTCGAGATCCTTTTTCGGATCCAAGCCGAGGCCCTCAGCAGCCTTCTCAAGCAGGGTCGTGAAGATGCGGTCGTAGGCGCCATACAGCGCAACCACATCGGGTGGCGGTGTGTCGCACTGCAGGATGGCTATTCGTAGTGGCGTCTTCATCTTGGTGTGTATGGCAGAAGTTGGATTTGCCTACACGTCGAGTCCGATGGTCGATAGCAGCGATGCAGGGCAGGTGGCGGCGAAGCTCGGGAGACGTAACGCGATGCGGTTTGGAGCTTCGGCAGAGATGCCGCAACAGCGTCGTTATCAATGTGCACCTCCGATGACGCTCGTCGTGACTTCTCCAAATTCGTCCAATACTTCGGCCTTTTGTTCTGAAGTGCTGTCATAGATTGAAGCCGGTCAAGTGCGTCGTCGACATGCCCTCCCCTGCGCATGCCGGTGCAACATCCGCTACCGCATCTTCGGAGCGCACACCCCTTCTCGCATCACCGCTGCGCCAAGCAGACCCCGTACCAATTCAAGACGAAGATGTTTTGACGGCGCAAGAGATAGGAGAAGGTGGTCAGGAAGTACCGCAGTTCCCTGAGCTCGGGAAAACAATCTCGAGAGCGGAAGCAGAGCATCTTGTGAAATTTCAGAAAAATGGCCTGTTGGAGGGTGTACCTACTTGGCGCTTTAGATGTGTCTTTGGCGGTATTCTGATGGGGTATTTCGTATGTCAACAGCTGTCTCTGGTGTTTGACGAATGCTAACGTGAACAGGTCGCCATGTTTGATTCCACCCTAATGGCTTCGTCGCACCCAGTGATAACATCCTACTTCCACGCCTCCAACTCGGCCTCCTGGCTCTCAACTGCCTTCCTTCTGACTTCCACCTCACTCCAACCACTTATGGGCCGGCTGTCCGACACGATCGGCCGCCGACCTCTCTACCTCTCTGGTCTTGTCATCATCACAGCAACGACAGCATGGTGTGCGTTTGCACAGTCCATCGGCTCCTTCATTGCCGCCCGCGCCTTCTGTGGCATTGGCGCTGCCGGCGTCCTCTCCATGGGAAACGTCATGACCAACGACCTGGTCAGCATCGACGTCCGTGGCACGTACCAAGCGTACATCAACCTCTTCTATGGCGGTGGCTCAGCCTGCGGTGCAGCATTCGGCGGCTTCTTGTGCGATAGACTGGGCTGGCGGATGACGTTTGCTATCCAGATCCCCGTGTTCATCCTCCTCTTGATCAACGCTTTCTTCACCACGCCCTCGACTCTCGGTCCAAACCTGCACAAGCGCTCCGGCCTGGGGATCCGCGATGCCATGCGCGGCTTCGACATCGCTGGATCAATCCTGCTCACCGGCTCTGTCGCAGCCCTCATCCTAGGCCTTAATCTTGGGGGCAACGTGTACCCGTGGAAGCACCCGTTTGTCATCACATCGCTGGTCATTGCCGGCGTCGCGGGGTCTGTGTTGATCCGCGTCGAGAGCCGCGCGAAACGCGCTGTCATGCCGCTGCCCATGCTGTTCAGCAGACCGAGGGGGAGCCTGGTGTTCAATAATTTCTTTGCTGCGCTGGGCATCAACACGATTCTCTTCAACGCGCCGCTGTACTTCCAGGCCGTCAAACTCGAATCAGCGTCCGTATCTGGATTCCGTCTTGGTGGACCCTCCGTCGCGCTGACCATCTGCGGAGTGAGCTGTGGATTTATCATGACAGCCACCGGGCGCATGAAGTGGCTCATCGTCGTCGGCACACTAGCAATGCTTGTCGGAAGCGTATGTCTGAGTGCGATGTGGGACGGCATCCCGGCGTGGCTGGCGACCATCTTCCTCGTCCCATCCAGTATCGGGCAGGGTCTGTCATTCCCTGCAACCTCGCTCGCCGTGCTTGCAACAAGTACCCAGGAAGACCAGGCAGTCATGACCAGTACTCTGCTCCTCTGGCGCAGTCTGGGCGTCGTCATGGGCGTGTCGTTCAGCAGTCTGATTCTGCAAAACGCACTGACTGCGTATCTGAACCAGCTCGTCACCGGACGGCACAAAGATGAGGTATGCATTTCTGATCTCAAGCAAACACGTTATTCCGCGTTCTCACTCCTCAACTTAAATCAAAGCAAACACATCGCAGACTAAGTTCCCCAGATCATCCTCACAGTCCGCAAGTCCGTCCGTAGCATTGCGGATCTCGACCCCACGCACCAAGCGCAGGTCATCGACGCCTACAACCGCAGTCTGAAGGTGACTTTCGTCTCGGCGATTGTCGTCTTTGTCGTGGCTAACGCGCTGGTCTTGGCTATCCAGCTACCGAGGCTGAAGAAGAAGGATGCGGATGAGGAGGTTGAGGACGAGGGAGCGGAGTAGACGGCAATGAGGGAGATGAGAGGATTTAGCTCTTGAGTTGCAGATTTAGGGATGACATGGAGACGCAGGGCAAATCACATACTCTACCGAACTCTGCAGAAGAACCATGTATGCCTGTGTTCGTGTGGTTCACAGCACTGCAGATGCGTCGCACAAAATCATCAACACTGCAGACTCGAAAAGTAGAAGATGGGTGTATGCATGGATCGAAAAGTCTTTTCAATGTAGGTACCGCCGCTGAGAGCCTCCTACAAACCAGGAAAAGAAGAACTCTCAACTATCCAAGCAGAAACCAAAATTCATTCACACGAATGCGCTGCTCCGTGTCCCAAGCCGGCATGGTTTCATCTATACAAGGTAGTAGTGCGACACCACAGCCTACGCTCTATTTCTCGGCTCATACAGCCCGCAAAGGGAGGGAAATAGATAGGGACGGAAAGCAGAAGAAAGGCAGAAGCAAGGCTGATTCATAACCACCGAATAGAAACGCGAACGAAAACGAAACTCGTGTACAGAATCTCGCAAGGCACACACAAGGCAGAGTAGGTAGATCCCCACACCATTCATTCTCACCTTACCAACCCAACCCAATTCAACACCAGAATCCAAAAACCTCCGTCCTGAAGTACTGGTAGTATCAAACGGCCCGCAAACCTACGACGATCAACAAATCACAAGGCGTACACGAGGCTGTCCTCAGCAGGTCCCAGTCCTGCACGTGCATTGCATGCAGCGGCTAAGTACCGATACCAATCCCAATCCCAATCCCAATCCCAACCCCGGTTCGGAGAGGAGAGCAAGAACCCAGCAACCCGACAAGTTTCGAACCTCTGCAAGCACATCCGCGACCCCCACCCCTTCGATCGAAGTGGACGTGTGTGTGTGTGTG
>SATY01001080.1:0-12915 GCA_004335155.1 Ascochyta viciae
ATTGATTGATTGATTGATTGATTGATTGATTGATTGATTGATTGATTGATTGATTATTAGTGTCAAGGTGCATAGTACATATTTAATAGTTTCTTCTTCCTTGTTACTTCTCAACAAATAAAAACAAATAAAAAGAAATCGAAAGAAAAGAAGTTAGCGACACGGTTACTCCATCGCCTACTCCCGTGTGGAGAAATGAAAGGAGCAGGTGGTCAGGGACGGTAGGTAGAGTTGTAGATAGTACGGGTTGGAGATACTGTCTCGCGCTGCGGGTTGGTGTTCACTACTACGTACGCTATGTAGGGGTTCTGGATGTTGGGGAGTGATGTGGTGGTTGTTGGTTTCAATGAGGGAGATTTAGATTAGATAGCTTAGATGGGGTTTTGGTGGTGATGTTGAGTGCGATGAGCTGGGGGAAGGAAGGAGGAGTGTGGTGGTAATGTGATGTTGTTTTACTACTCTCACAGCCTTGTATATCTGCTACATCGAGGTCTCGCTTTCTGTGCGCCTACGAGGTGGAGTGAGTTGAACGATTTTTTTTTAATCACCACCCTAAACGGATGTCACCAGCGCACTCACTCACCATACCTACCTACCCTACGTACACCGTCCGACCGCTTTCCCCACTTTGCAGTCCCACCACCTATTTCCCCGTCCCCGAACCCGGACTCACCGCACAACGTATATCGTGCAGCAACCCCGCAAACGTTCGGCTGCAGGCAAACAAAGCACCGAGTCGGAGAGCAAGATACACCAGCCTTCCATGACAAGACGTCCGTCATGTGCGAAACGTATGCTCGGAGGCATGCGAGATTGGGCACCGCCGATGTGCATGGACAAGGGCTCGAACGCGACGCAGCCGACGCGCGGTATAGCAGACGGGGTAATTGTTCATTTGGCCGGGTCGAGGGTTGGAGACGCGGGAATGCATGTATGTACTTTACCTACCCTGCTCGGACATGGGACCGGAGAGGAGACGACACGCCACGCCGGAAAGACAAGACAAGACGGTGTGTCATGCTGAAATTACAGTAGGAAGTGGAAGTTGCAAGACTTGGAAGTCGATGGCTCGGAATGCAATCCCGTCCGCTCATGTCGATGCTTCGCGCCTGTCTGCGCAGCACGGCAGTTGGAGCGCACGCGTCGAGATGTCGTCAGCGAGGGGTCGGGCTTGTCTGTTTCATGCAACCGGTTTGTAGGCTCCGAGATGAAGTGAAGATATCGGAGACCCGGAATACCAGATCTTGCATCTTGGCTGTAAGATCTTGGCTGGATGCCAGGATGTAATCAAGACGTGACTTGGTCGTGTACTGGTCAACACTTTGTTTGCGCGTTGGTCTCTGGACCCTGTTTGATACAACCTTCGCAATGCCTACGTTTCGTCACTTGTAGACAAGGTATCCCTTTCGGACACACGTGCGCAGCCTCGTCTATGCCTGACGCCGCGTTCGCAGACATCGCCGCAACATCGGTAGAACATGTCCAACCGTCAAGCCCCATCAACATACTGACTGCTTCATCACACTCTTACAACGCCCACCTGCACGCCAATCCCAATGCACCGTTCACCGTTCGGGTTGCATACACAGCAGAACCACAGTCCGGCGGCAGCATCTCGACGTGTCCAGGCTGCGGGAAGGCCCACTTGCCGACGTTATCGCATGCCTTGATCGGTGAGGGAACCAAGTTTGCTCCAACGGGATTGGAAGTACGCGCCGGGAGGATTCCCGTGGTTGCACGTTGGAGTCTTACCTATGTGAGTTGTGTATAGGTTTTTGCTTTTGTGTTTGTGATGGTGTGAGCCGTTGGTGGTTGGTGAAGTGCGTTTGGTTGAGCTTACTTGGGTGCGTACGCCGTGCGCCGCGTAAGGCTGCAAGGTGCTTTGATCCTGTACTCTGGACTGTGGGTTGAGTGCTGCGGCTGTCAGGCCCAAGTCAATTGATCCTGCGTGAGGATTGAAACCAGCTTATTGTCTCTTTTCCGTAGTCGCGAACAACAATCCGACTCCCACGTGGTTAGACAGGTTTCAGCGAATGAAGCGAGCCGTTCGCCTTTATGCCCAGTGCAATGCTCCGGGACCCTTGACCGACGCCTCAGCACCTCTTGCAAACAGCTGTCAACAACCCTGCCGTAATTACCACCCAATATCACCGCCGTTCAGCTGATGGTTTGTGGAAAAGATAGTCGCCCGTCCGCCATGCAGCTGTTTTGTTTTGGTGAGGGTTGAAGTGGGCTGAGGGCCTGGAGCCACTGCCACGCCGAGAATGCGGAGTCGACGCCAAACACAGTGATTTGCTCCCCTCCGCAACGACAGGCCGTGTTGCAACTCTGGTACGGGTTGAGCAGCCGTGCTTTAGGTTGCGCGACGTTGGGCAGTAGCGTTCCGCACTTGTCTATCAGACCAGAAGTCAGACCACACAAGTCAGACCAGGACAGGCGAGACTGGGGGTGGAAATGTCGTGTTGACTGCTCGAGCCGTGTGCAAGAGACTATCGGATGTCGGTACAGAAAGCACAAAGAATCCCGGGTGCTGCTCGCGTTCGTATCCGATCACATTGATGCTCGGACTCGTATGCAAGCGATCTACGCTGTCTCGATTCTCTACATGCAACTCCCTGCCTTTCATGGCGGGGCGTGAACGATCGACAGCGCTCCGGAAATCTACGCTGCGCTTGAGCGTCTACCATCACGGCTAGCAGAACATGACAGCATCTTGCAGCTTCCATGCCGTATCGCCGTCTCAACACGTTGAAACAAACCCTTCCATTGTGTGATTCGCTGACCTGACATACAATCCCTTGTATCAGCCTCGCTCGCCAACAGTTTCCCTGCTTCGGTTCCACACACGTCACGTTGGAAGACTAGACGCGCGACGCGGTACCGGCAAATCCATACCGGCGCCGCGTCCCATAGTTCGCTCGGCTTAGTTCCAGCCAGACACGCAATGGCTTATCGCGCCAGGAACAAGTCTGTTGCGGAACGTCAATGGGCGAGCTAGCGGCGTCTGAAGGAGCATTTCACATACGAGCGTCGTTAAGGTTGGGCTGCGACGTTGATAATCGACAAACGTTCCAGAAAGTGGCATGGCTGTCCCTGGCTGGAAGAGTCGAGTCATCTGCGCAGTAGCTCGTGCCTGATGGAAGCCTACGACAGACGTATACATGGTGGCATTTGAGTTCACGCTGTCCGCGGTACTTTGCGCCACGGCCAGCGATGCCATATGTAGTAACATCCGCGACTAGAAAGGGCCTCCAACATGAACGCGCCTGTCGGTTCGTGTAGTTGCAGTCAGCGTAAGCTGCGTATGTGCATGTCCAAGGAGTTTGAGCATTCGTACGCACAATGCACCGTGACATGTGCTGACGCCGTGTTGCCGCCAATGAGCGCGCGTACAAGCAACACTTGTCTTGGGATTTTGCGTAACAGAGTTTGACATATTCGCTTCTATTAAGTCACCAGCTTGAGGTGTGTGGGCTCCCCAGTAGCCAACGTGTTTGTAGCCAACCATCTATATCATCCAAGACGTATATCCAAAAGAAGCACCGAGAAGCGGCCGTTAGCAGTGAGACGAAGAGGGTCTAACACCGGATAGGTGCGCGACCCATGGCAAAAAGGAACCCGGATCCGAGGCCAAACGGCATTTCCCTTTCAAGACAAACGACGTCTCTTTTTCAAAGTTTATGAACAACCCCGTCCAGTCAGCGTGACCTCATGCTTCGCAACTAGCCCGGGGTAAGAATGTGCCGCACAAAAGCAAAATGTCCGCCCAAGGTTCGCGTCACATCGGTGATCGAAGGTATACGCAAAAGCTTCAGCGCTAGTCCGCCCAATGAGTTTGTGCTCAATGCCTGAACAAGGACAAATGAAGGATGTTTTGCGCCAAGATAAATGCAAAATGATAAAGTGTGTACAGTATATGCGCGCTACGCTGTGGCGGCTTTCGGAACGCCTCTCCGCCCAAATGGGGTATATCCAAAATAAAAGTTCGAGTTGCGCTCGAGGCATGACGTGAAAGTGAGGCGATCACGGGTAGAGGTCCAGCTGCTTTCGGACGTTGCGCAGGATCTTGAGGTCCATGTCCAGAATGGGCGAGTTGGGCGCAATCTCGCCGAGCACTTTGCACGTTCGGTCCATGAGCAGAGTGAGATTCTGCTTTGTAAGCTGTGTGTCTTTGGGTAGGTACCTGCAGAGGTGAGACTTGAAGACTGCTGCAAGGACAAGCATGTTTCCAAATTGGCTAGAGTGGATTAGTACAAGTCCACTGCATCATGAAAACCTTTTCAACTTACGCATGCATGGTACCAAAGATGTTGGTGACTACTAGTCGGCGAGTGCGGGCGTTGGCATCAAACTTTACGTACTTGCTTCCAGGAGTGGCACCAACACGGTCGAAAGCAATCGTACTCTGAATGGCCGCATTAATGCATTTGACAGCGACGCCGATAATGCTGCGCTGGTCGTCTGATAGGTCCACCAGTAGATGTACGTTCCGGTTGGAAGAGGAGCCGGAAGTCGGTGCGGGGGAGTTGTGGTGAGAGGCACGCGCTGTGCTTGCTCCTGTGGGAGGGAAGTCGATGAAGTGGTTTGCGATGCGCAAGTACGGACGTAGGATCACATAGATAGATCCATAGTACTTGGCACGTAAGCGTGCGACGTTGATGTCTGTGGCCGGTGGGTCTTCGTCGTTCCAAGCCAACGTGGGAGGCAGAACGCGTCTCCAATCTTCCAAGATACGCACATGTGCTGTGGCACGGTGCGCTACTTCCTTGATGTTGTGCGTGTCAAAGCTGCGGCGAGCGTCTAGGCAATGTCAGTACGAATATCAGTAGGTATCCTGCAGTGCGCCACTTACTCCTGCCGTATAGCATATTGTGCGCTTCGTTGAGTATGACTCGAAGCCAGATTTGACTCGAGTACATAAGCATAGAGCCTTCCTGGGTCTGCGGGTCGGCGAACATCTTCTCCTCAACACTGGTTCCAGATTCAATCGGGACCGACTCGTACACACCGTCCGGGTATGCGATTTCGCTCTGGAAGTCTGAAATCCTGCTGGGAGGAAGGGTGCTCATCTCGGCCAAGATGTCCGACTCCAGTTGGAGACATGTCCAGTAGACACACATGACCAAATTGAGTCGGTATCGTTCTTTTGGTGGCAAGGATGCTTTGTTCTCCAAGCACCAGTTTCGGTCGAGTTTCTGGTAGTCTGCCTTGATGAGGACAAGGACAACACGGCAGGCGTTGTTGATCCAGCTCCAACTCTCGAGCACCCGAGCAAATTGACTGAGGTACAGTGCGGCCAAGATCATTGCCTGTGCGTGTGCCACGGTGTTACCTCCCTGTTGGTTTCCCAGGATGTCAGTCGCGTAGGCGAAGTAGCCCATACCGGGCAGAATGTCAACGTTGCGCGGCCGGTTGTCGTCTGAGGTGTCGCTGTTGAAGCTGCCATTGGCGTGTACGCCCCAGCCACCATTTGTGTGCGACATCTTGTCACTCTGAGGTGAAGGTAATGGATCGTGATGAGCGCATACTTTTCCAAGGGCCAGGACCAGAAGGACGAGAGCATTGCGCAGGGAACGTTCGATGGCGCCCTTGGCAGAGTAAGGCTCTCCGTACGCACTGCCAGATCGCTTCCGTTTGAGGTTCTGGCTGAGCTGGTGGTTGGCCAACGTATTAGCGGCTGGTGATCCGGTGAGTTTGCCGTTCATGTCCGGACTGTACTGCTCGCTAAACTCTTTGATCATCCTTCTCAGCTTACTGGCATTCATGAATGGGTGCAGTTTGTGGATGTTCTCGATGTAGGAGTCATACAACTCCCACAAAACGCTGGAGCGGAAGTCAGGTCTGCCGTCTGGTCCGAGTCCACCGTTGTTCTCTTGTCGGGGATGGCTGCTGGGGATCTCGCCGGGCACTGTTCCCGGACTGGAGGTATCGGCAGGTGGGTAGCCCCAGAGACCTTCCTTGCCAGGTGTAGGAGAGGAGGCACCTGCGTCGCCGCCGCTATCAGGGGTTCCAGGGCCTTGAGCTCCGTCGTTGAGATCCTGACCCTCGCCAACACCCCAAACACGAAGCAAGCCTCGATCCTGCTCAAGTAGCATTGGGTACTCTGACACATCGTGACCGCCTTCAATTAGCTTCTCAATGTAGTCAACGTTCCGGCAGAAGGGCGTCATCGAATGCCATTCCTCGAAGAGCTTGTGTGCTGGCGTGGTATGGTCACTCTGCAGTCCGCTCTTCTCCTTTGGTGGCAGCCCTGTTGCTCCGCTGTGTTCACTTCTGACGCTGTCAGCTGGAGTGGCTGGCTGCTGAGGCGGAGCAAACATAGACTCTTGCTTTACTGGAGTCATGGCTTGGGCTGCTACTGGAGACATCTGTGAGTGGGATACGTTTGGAGATTCCATCTTCATGCTGCTGATGCGACGCATTTGGTTTCTTCCTTGAGCCGGGGTTGGAAACCTAGACATGTTCTGGTCTCTATTAGGCGCTGCAAAAGCGGCTTCGGGCGAAGCTACGTTCGAAATCTGCTCAGGGCCACGAGCCAGAGGGAGCCTGGTCTCGACACTCTGTCTCCACGAGGTGAACTCTCCTACGAGGTTCTTCAATACTTCGCCGATGTCGTTTACGCTATCTTGAAGTTGCATCATGCTACGATCTTGCCTACAAGGTGTCAGCTACTGTGGCTTGTCTTTTGATTTGTCGGTACGGTGCGTACTTTGGAGGTGGCACGTCCTTGTACTGGCAATCGAAGTTGTTTTCCCTGCAGAACTGACACGGTCTTGCTTCGTCACACTTCTGCTTTCGTGTCCGACAATGGTTACACGCCTGTGTGGCGCGCACTTGTTTGCGCCTTACTTGCTGACCAGCTGCACCTGCATACTGGCCCATGTAAGGGCTCGGCGCGTAGGAGGTCTGATCATACTGCGGCGCTGGCGGAGGTGGCGGGTGGAAAGGCTGACCTCCGTTGTGATGTGTAGGGCTTATAGAGTGGCTGTAACCGTTTGACATATGGCCGTTAGGGCGATGCTCAGGGTTCATGCCCCATGGACTCTGGTTGCCACCATGATCCATAGGTGGTGGCTGAGGCTTGACGTCGGTACCGATGCTGGATCTGGAGCTCTGCAGTTCTGGTGCAGTAGCTGACTGTGGAGTGGGGGGTGCCCGGTAGGTAGAAATGTTGTGCTGGGATATGTTCACGGCCGGAGGAAGGCCGGCGAGGCCATGAGGGCGTTGACTGGGCGAGGGGATAGTGCGTGGATCCGAGTAGGCGCGTATATCAGAACGTGGGAGGGACGGTGAGGGTTGCGGTCCTGGATGGGGTCCTTGGCCGGGAGGAGGATAGGATTGGGACAGATGGGGTAGGCCGTGAGCAGGATAGTGGCGGGAGGTGGGAGAGGGAGCAGCGTGGGCCGGAGTGGGATGAGACAACTGGCGAGTGGGTTGGGTGTGCGGCGGCGGCGGAGGGGGGGGTGGGAAGCCGTGGCCGTTATGATTGTACACAGGAGGATTGACAGAGTCCAAACGGGGCCTCTTCTGGGCGGGCGCGTCAGGATCAGCCATGCTTAGATATGCCAGACGCGATCCGCTCAGGCCATGCAGCTATGTATGACGGAGTACCTGACTATGACTACGGAAGCTGCCAGGTGCAAACGGCAGCCCAACAAAGGTCGGCGGGGGGCAGCTGGTGGAGAGGGTGGCCTCGGCAGTCGCAGGGACACGAAGAAGACCAATTCACGCCGTCAGTGCCTCAGAAGATGACTGGCTAGAGGAGGTGTGCGGACAACAGGCCAATCCGCGTCATCGGCTGAGGGGATAAGGGAAGAGTTTGGAGAGCGTCGCAGGGCAGGTGCTCGGAGGCCAGAGTGCGATGCAGGACGGGAGCTTTGGCTCAAGCCGCGCGAGGAAAACCCAGGCTTGAGCGAGGGCTTCTTACCATGGACCCGGAGGGAACTATCCGAAGCGGGCAAAGGGCCAGTGCTGAGTGCTGGTGAGTCGCGGTCAGTCTATGCGTCGACGTTTGTTGCTGGTGGGCAAGAGTGGCGCTAGCACTCAAGACGGGCCGTGCGAACGAGGTGGCCGGGGAGCAGAGCGCACCGAGGCGCCAGCTAGAGCGATACAAGGGCGAGTGCTGAGCGCCAAACACGATTCATTCAGCGCCAGCCGTGCTGCGTCGTGCAGCTCGCTTGTGCGAAAGAGGCTTCCAAGCCATCCACCCAGGCCCATGGGTGAGGCATGGGAGGTGCCTGTCTGCGCGCCGTGCAAGATGCCATCTTCAGATGACAGAGGAGCCGATTGTCATTGGGGATGGGTGCCAACGCCGCAGTAGGGCCAGCTGAGCAACGTGACTTGCAACACCAGCCCTGGCCTTTGTGTTTCTGCGGCATGCGCGCTTCTCCGCGCGCAACCTCACTCACTCAGCGACAGCAGCGCAGCAGCAATACCAGCAGCAGCAGTAGCAGCCAATCGCTCACATATTGCCCGATAATCTGCACGGCCGCGGCCAATTGCCCTGAGATGAGAGAGCTCATCCGAGCTCTCTCGGCGTGCCCTGGAATTTGACTACCCTCCCTAGCGTCTCAAAGGCCTCCACTGAGCTGCGACATGGCGGCTTTCGAGAAGGTCTCGTGGAAGTGATGTGCTTGCTGGTGGCTGGTCAGAGCCTCCGGGCGTCGAGCCTTAGTCGCTGTCCGGCTCTGCTTGTGCAGGGGCATGCACTCAATCGTCGCTCATCATGGCACGACACCGCCTGTTCAAGGCCGCTGTGCTGGCAATAATCATAATGCCATGAGTCGATTTGCTCCGAGTATCCGCGAATTATCAGATTGCACTCGGCTATCAGATAGCTCTCATCATTCGTATCTGATGCCCGAGATCGGCAACATTGGGCTGCAGCGCCTGGAGGAACTTTGTCCGCCCTGTAGTTGGACCATGCCTCTGTCCATGTGCTCAATCTGCGCCTGTCAACCTCGTGTAAGGAGCATTTGGCTTCCACGAGTCTGGAGAGGGCAGGTCCGCAGACCCGCCGCCACCGTGCTAGTTTCAACACCTCGATACCCACTTCACGATTAGCGCGCCCCATCTCGAGACCGCCAGAATGGCGTCAGGATTCAGGAACAACCGCGAGTCGAGCAGGACTCGCGTTGCGCTGATGGATCCCTACACCAGGGCCTTTGTTTCCAATGACCGAGCACTGTCGACACTGCGTGCGCCAACAATAATGCAAGACAGGAAGCGAGCTGGGCTATGGCACGGCAGGTAACTCATGTGCCGGTGATCAGCCAGGTCAGCTGCCACTGCATTCACTGAAAAGGCAAGCGGCCCGAATGGTAATGCAAGCCGTCTTTTGCCGAGCATCATTTCTGACCGGAAGCATGACAAGTTGCCGTCTGCTTCGAAACGCTGCGATTCAGATCCCCTGAACAGTGTTTCCGGACGACCGAGATTGCTCTGAAAGGACATCCTGACAGAGGGTTTTCGTCCCTTGCTTCATCATCATGGGAGACCGTGGCGAGCCCACGTGGATCGCAACACCACAAGGCGCTGAGGCGCTTCATCGATAGTCAGCATGTGTCAGGCGCCGCCAGGTCGCTGCCCTCATCAGGGTCCTGAGTCCTGACAACCAGACAAGCCAGGATCAGCATGGCCGTGGCTGCCGTCAAGTCAGTGCAAGCAGCAAGCTTCACTCCGCGACACAGCAACAATGCGCCTGCGAGGGGGCGAATATCAATCGAGTCAATTCTGTTTGCCATGACAAATGCGTCTTTGGTGGCAAGCATGGTAGCTTCAGCGATTCGATCTTGTCGAATCTTGTCGTCCGCGGCGAAGCTGAGAGCAAGTCTGGCGGGCTCAGCAATCCACGAAACATTCGCCCTGTCACTTTCGCGACTTGCGAGATGCACATGAGGCTGCACGCGATAGTGCCGAAGACTTGGCAAAGCATGGATGCTAAAACGAGCTACCCAAACCTCTCCATGTGGGTTTCTGAAGGAATTTCGTGCATTTGCGGAGTGTTGAGCGCTGCAGCGGTGAACTGGTACAGGTGAGAGGTTCCACTTCCGACATCAAAGTGGCATGTGACACAGCAAGAGCCGGGGACTGCAGATCTGTGTACCGGTGTAGCCATAGCTTCAAAGTGGGTGCTCACCGTCTGTGTGATGTGAGGTTGTGGGTATGGAGGGAGATCCTTGCGAAGAAGCCGCCAAGGACGCCAGTCCCAATCTGGTTGTTGGCTCAGGTCCTACGTGGGACGAAGTATACTGACCACAACCTCTTGTTATGATCACAAAGACGTCCGAGTATAGAAATATATACTGAAATATCAACGTGCTTCCGCCTCTACTGAAAGTAGTTGAAAGTAGTCAAGATGCCTCTGAATGTGGTGACACACAATGAAACGCTAATGAGGCAAGGTCAACCGAGGTTGGCGTGCAGACAGACGTCACGACGTTTGCCATCTTGTCAACGGATAGCAACTACCCGCGCACAAGACCACATCTTCATTTTCCATCCCTATGCGTCTCATGTCCCTCCGCCGTTCTGTTTAGCTTCCAGTCCTTCAATCGCTCCACAAATCAGATACGCGTCATGTTCATCAGTCTGACCTTGAGCGTCCTCACGGCGACGGCGCTGTACAAAGGCTTCAACCTGTATCGGAGCTGGCAGAACAACATAGCGCTTGCAAAGAGCTCTGGCTTGCCCGTCGTGATAATTCCATGGAATGTATTTGGTGTTTTCTGGCTCGCAACCTTCTACATCTGGATACCCATATTGGAAGTAGTTTTGCCTGCTTCGTGGCGAGGCGTCTGGTTCGAGTGGGTCATGTGTGCTGGGGTTGTGCGATTGGTAACTGACCTTGTACAGCCTTCTGGATCCTGAATGGGGGTATCGAAAAGGTCATGCTCCTTTTGAAAAGCTTGGAGGAGACGTCTTCATCATTGCTTCCGCGACACGCCTATCGGCGTTCGTTGCTGATGCGGAAGCTGTAACCCAGATCACGACTAGAAGAAATGATTTCCCAAAGCCACTTGAGATGTATGGATCTCTTGACATCTATGGCAAGAACCTAGTCTCGACCGAGGGCTCGGACTGGCGTATGCATCGAAAACTTACCGCACCCAGCTTTGGAGAAAAGAACAACGAGTTGGTTTTCAAAGAGTCTCTCCATCACGCAAAGTCGCTGCTCGGTCTTTGGACTGGGCCAGATGGGCGAGGAAACGAGACGGTACAGGACCCGGCTATTGCCACCATGAGTTTTGCACTCTTCGTCATCAGCTCGGCAGGTTTCGATGTTCGTGTCAAATGGCCTCATGAGGAGAAGACAAGAGCACCGTCTGACGAGAGTGACGAGTCCAAGTCGATGCTGGTTGGATCCGAGAAACCAGCAGGCCACAAGATGAGCTATCGTGAAGCCATCAGCGAGCTACTTCACAACATCATGTGGACTCAGATTATACCTCCAAAGTATCTGCCCCTATCTCCCATCAAGGTCCATCGAAAAGTCGGCACCGCAGTCACCGAATGGGGCCAGTACATGGATGAACTCTACGAAATGAAGAAACAGCAAGTGGCATCTGGTGACACGAACAACGCCGGCATGGATCTGTTTGATGCCTTGATTCGAGGAAGCGGCATCATCGACGGAAAGAACAACATTCAGAAAAGCGATCTCCTAGGAAATGCATTCGTCTTGATGCTTGCTGGCCACGAGACCACCGCCAACACGCTGCACTTCTCTTTAGTTTTCTTGGCCATGCACAGGGATAGTCAAAAACGCTTGCAACAAGACATAGACAAGGTACTCCAACGCAAACCCATCGAGCAATGGACCTACGAAGAGCACTTCCCAAAGCTATTCAACGGCATGGCCGCAGCAGTCATGAACGAAACCCTGCGCCTCCTCCAACCCGTCCTCAACATCCCCAAATCCACTTTCCCAGGGCGCCCGCAAAACTTCACCATGGGCGAACAAACATACACAATGCCAGGCGACACCCACATTTTCCTCAGTTCAGCAATCCACCGAAACCCAAAGTACTGGCCCGCACCGCCGACAGGCTCAAGTGTAAAGGGGAAACACGACATCGACACATTCCGCCCCGAGCGCTGGCTCACCGCTTCGAAGCTAGAAGACAGTTTCATCGACATTGGCTACGACGACGAAGAACTACGCGGTCCCTCAGGCGAAGACACATCAGCCTCGCTATTCAAGCCTGTGAAAGGCTCCTACATCCCCTTCAGCGATGGCTTCCGCTCCTGCATCGGGCGCCGCTTTGCGCAGGTCGAGATCCTGGCTGTCCTCGCCGTCATATTCTCACAGTACACGGTCGAGCTCGCCGTTGATGAGTTTGCTAGCGATGAGGAAGTGAAGGCCATGGATGGTCAGGCGAGAGAGGACGTCTATGCAAAAGCTGCTGCGCGAGCGGATCATGTGCTCCAGACGAAAGTTGCTACTATCATCACGCTGCAGCTGAGAGGAACGAGCGTTCCCATCAGGTTAGTCAGACGGGGCGAGGAGAGATTCGGTATATAAAACATTCAGCTGTGATGGAATACTAGCAGTTAGCACACACTTACACATACACAACATGAACCCGATACCAATTCCCATGTCCATCCCAATCGATCCCAATCTCCATGTCCATCCCAACCGATCCACACCCACAGCGCCAACACCCTCTCCCAAAATCCTCCACGAACGCACGCCCCAACTACGCACCTCACGCCACCTTCCCTCCGCGGAAGAAAAAAACAAAAAAGAAGCGTGCCGCACAGCCGTTGCCAAGTCTGAATACGTATACGCTCCTTCCTTCCTTCCTTCCTTCCTTACTTCCTCCCGCCTTAAACTCCACACCTTGTCATCTCCCAGTCATCTCCCAGTCATCTCCCAGTCACCTCCCAGTCACCTCCCAGTCACCTCCCAAT
>SATY01001081.1:0-12811 GCA_004335155.1 Ascochyta viciae
AGATGTGTAGATGAGACAGTTTGATCAGGTGGGGGGATTCTGATCATCCGGGTGGGGAGTGTACGATTATGTTTTTTGGTGTTGTTCTTAGGAAGATGGTGTAAGGTTCGGTTTTGATATCCTCTCTTAGCGATACACATATACACGGCAGGCAGGAACAGCATAGCACAGCACGGCACGGCATGGCGTTTCAGGTTCTGAGATACTGGTTACTACTCATTGTATACATACATACCTCTCACATACGCAAGATCACGCTTGTTCATCACCTAGAATGTTTGTTCTTTCGTCTGCAAGACAATGCCGCTTGCCGGAACTGCGGTTTTGGTATGCTAGCGCACGCTAGCGTGCCTGTGGTTGCTTGTTTGTTCACGTCTGTCTGGTGACGTAGCTTTGTTGTATGTACTTCTTACTCTGTTTTTTTTTCCAATGCAATCTGCGTTTTGTCAGCATGCAATGGCATGGCGACGCGTTTACAAGCCCTCAACGTGATTGGTGTGCATAGATACTGCTGCGCAGGTGAGCTCGTGCAGGTGAGGGACGGAGGAGGTCGTGTGGCGTTTGGCTGGATGTTGAGTGTCTCGATTGTGGCCTGCTTTCGTCGCAGAATTGTGCAAGCTGACCACCCTCCAGGCTTTTGATTCGTCGAAATTTATCCTTTGCGTTGCTCTAGGAGGCTGTGTGCATGCATGTTCACAGCCCCGCAGTGATGGCTGCCTGGTTCTCAGCCTGATCACCTATGTCATCCCGACTTTCTTTCAATCGTTTATCGCCTCTTTTCTTGTTTCTGATTCCTCGTTTCACCATGGAAAGCGCCAAGCAAAGACATGAGATAGAGCTCAATCACGCAGTTCTGAATGAACTGACCAAGATCCTGGATGGCTCAACGGACGCGCCGGCGATCGAAATTCAACGTCTACTTGACAATTCGGAGTATCAGATGAACGCAGAGATTCCAATGCACGCCCTTAACGCTGACGACTGGCGAGACATCAAGACAAGCCGCAACGACCGGTCCCGAGCTCCAGACAGTTTTGTGCGACTGTACGACGAATCGAGAGAAATGATGTATCACGTCAAGAGAGGAAGCTCTGGAATATCAGGCCTTGAGGGAGGCATCCACGGTAACGACGCATCTGCTTGCATCAGTCTTCCTGCCGAGGAAGCCAAGCCAGAACCGATCAGGAAACAAGACGTGGATGAGGTGTTGAGCAGACTAACACCCGAGAATGGAGCTTTCGGGCCCCGAGGATACCAGGATTGGACCGCTAGAAAGCTACAAAGTCGTTTCTCTTATGAGAATGACATACCTGGATATGCAGGTTTGTGCGAGCCCTGCCACCAGATGTTCACTCAATCTTTGCTCTTCCACGAACAAATATACCGGTGTACGGCCATGAAGCGGTCTAATAAGTTCAAAAGTTCTGAGCTGTTTCATGAGATTTTCACCCATCACACGAACATTAGGGTATTCCGCGCGTCAGCGAGCGCGGTGTGTCACTTTTGTACGCTTCTAGATGCCTCAGGGACTAAGAATAATGTAAGCCATGACGAAGACGGCGCTGCATCATACTATCTGCAAATCGACAGGTTTGGTTCTAGTCGGGTCACTGTAACTCTATGCGCTATTGGACATCCTGGAAAAGAAATATTTGTTGGTTACGACTGTTTATCTCTACAAAAGCCATCAACGCTTAAACACCTTAAAACAGAGGCGCCTGAAATAATTGATTTGGCCCGAATGTGGCTAAATCGATGTCTGAGTGAAGACGGAGAATCATGTACCACGTCAACTAGGTTTCTACCGTCCAGGCTGGTCAAAATTACCACAACAAAAAATTCGCTAGACACCGCTTGCGTCGTTCTCCGAGAAGAAGTACCCGCAGGTGTCCAGTATCTGACTCTCTCGCACTGCTGGGGCACTCTCGAGATGGTTTCGCTTACAAAGAGCACAAACGAAGACTACCGTGTACACCTTCCTATACCGAGCTTATCCAAGACCTTTCGAGAGGCTCTGCAGGTCACAGCATGGCTCGGGTATCGATACATCTGGATTGACTCTCTGTGTATCCAGCAGGACTCAGACTCGGACTGGAAGAGAGAAGCAGCAATGATGGGCGCAATCTATCGACATTCTACCTGCACGATAGCTGCAACTGGGGCCAAAGACGGAAATGGGGGATTGTTTTTCGAGAGGTCTGCACTGGCCTTTGAAATATGTCTCTTGTACAATGGCAAGCAAAACTTGTTTGCTTACAGAGATTCCGGTTGGCCCAAGCCCTTGTCAAGCAGAGCGTGGGCAGTTCAAGAAAGATTTTTATCCCCCAGGGTACTCAGCTTTGGATCTGATAAGATTTCATGGTCTTGTGGACGTACCGAAGCATCCGAAGGGCCTGATGCGCACCGTTTGCATCTAGGCGATGGCGCTTTCCCAAAGTTACTTGATCCGCTAGCAGACAAAATCAACGTTTCTGTCGCTTGGAAGAATATTGTTAGACAATATTCAAGCTGCAACTTGACCTATTGGAAAGATCGATGGCTGGCTTTTCAGGGTCTCTCCAACGAAGTTGCAAAGGCGCAAAATTGGACGATCGTGCATGGCCTGCGTTCTCATCTACTGGGTCGTGGAGAGCTACTCTGGGAGACTTATCATCCAGAGACAGGCACTATAGATCTCGGAGAGCCTTCCTGGAGCTGGTTCAACATCAAGAGTGAAGTTCTATTGACTGACGGTTGGAATCATGAGAATTCGAACGCTGCGATTCTCCTGCAGAAGTTTCCGTTTTCTGCTGGAGATGATTCGAGATGCGATATTAAAGACGGCATCATTCGAATTGAGGCTCACATGGTTAAGATCAAGTCAATTATTCAAAGCGGTAGTGGACGGTTTAGACGACTGACTCTCGTTACCACAAATCCCCACGTTCCAGATCTGACTCTGGAAGGTTCATGGTATCCGGACAGCATCCCGGTTCGTAATGATGGATTGTGGGCACTCCAAATTCTTACGTATGATAGATTGCTGTCCGCCTTTGAAGGATTGGTGGTGGTTGCAGTGGAAGGAAGGCCCGGATTCTGGAGAAGGGTAGGGAAGTACGAGGTTGGTGCTGATCTTAAGAAAACACCACGGTCGGTTTACCCCTGGACCCACGAAAAGACGACCATCTATTTGATCTGAAAACCTATGTTTTCTACCCTGTTACGGGTAAAACCCGTTGTAGCGACAAACCCAACGGCTCTATCGGATCCACAAATATCGACAACAACTACTATACCATCGTTGCTACTTTCAGACGATCTCCGGCCATTCTTCAATCCCCGACGTCGACCAAAGAATCGACATGTCCGCTCATAATCACACTTCCGCAATCCACACGAGGAATCAACCCAGACAATCTTCATCGTCCCGCTCGCACCACAACAGGTTCGATACCAAGATAGCACCACAAATAGCCATTAACCTGGACAAAGCCAACAGCTTCTTTAATTAGACTTCATCTTTGCGTTACTGTATCGCTTTTTGCGAGTTTGAGCTAAACTAGTCTTTTAGATAGTGTTGGGTCAGTGTGTGTATTTCTGTTTGCGTTTGATTGGATTCTGGCGTTGGGTCTGCTTCATTCGCGTGGGACGTACATGGACATGCCCACTTAGTATGGGTGTGGGCAGGAGTCTGAGGCTAATGAGGAATGACTTCCTTGTGCAAAACTACCTCACAATGATCGATTTGAACAACATGAACCCACCCAGTACCATCGCGACGTCGCGAGCTCCTCATATCCAGACTTAGTCACGGATTTTTTACAGATCTGCTCACACTCCTCTAGATAGTGTCACATCCGTACCATAACACCCTGATGCCATCTTGATAGTCAGACTACTAATAATGGTGCTCCTGTTGCCTTAGGGGGGCGTATCCATGAACATAACCCTTGTGGAGAAAGGTTGCTCCGCTCCTGTCACATTTATCCCACCCAGGCTGTGTGCGTATAGCCTTGCTAGTCAGTTATACTGTAAAAGTTACAAAACCTAGAGAGACATACCTATGCCCGATAGCATGAAACACTTGTTGGCGTAAATGCTTGGAAGTTGGTTCGGCAACTAGATATGGGATTTATCCAAAAGGCACTGTTCTGGACAAAGGTCATAGTGCCGCGGATTGGGCCGTTAAGCCTTATGATTGACCTAAAGCCTTGGTCCGTCGCCTCTATAGTCAACACTCCGGTTGCAGTGCCATGTGATGGAGGGGCGTAGAAAATGGAAACATCGGTCCCACATGAGGCTTCATATCTTGGCCCAACTCGGCTGAAATAATTCTCCTCGTACGGATCATAGCTGGGAACTTTAGGTGCATGGGCACAGGTGTCAGCAGCCGAGGAAGCTGCTGCAAAAGAGATGATAAAAAAAACTGCCTTCATGATGTTTGGATAGTCGTGAAGGGAAGTAGGGTTTATGGTCAAGTTGCTTGCGCAGGATCTTGTTAGGTTTATACCTATTTCTCCAACAGAAAATTCTTCTAGCAGGATTAGAAGATGCATAGATGATGTACTATGGTCACCGCCGAAATTAGAGTGCCATGGCCAATGCAGAAGCTTGGGTGCGGAAGCGGCTATCAACGTTTGTAGCATGCACGCACAGATGTTCTGATTAATAACAAAGATAATCTAGCTCTGCTAATTAAGTAAGGTTTTACAATATCTTAGGTTTCAAAGTTGCTACACGCTTACTTTGGTATCAGGCATAAGTAGTGTAGGTGGAGACGCTTGACAGGGGTACTCAGCTGTAATTTTTGGGTGAATTGAATTGATTACTCAGTACTTTAGCATAAGGACAATGTTGCATAGATGCTTCTAGAGACAGGAGGCACTGTATTATATACAAAAATAAGGGGAATTTGGTGTGATATAGTTAATAGGGCCATTTCAGAACACTTAGGTTATGCCGGACCCACCTACACTACTTATGCCAGCTACCAAAGTATGTTCTCTCTACAATGCAGCTGGCTATAGGACTCTACTTTCGACAGAGACCATAGTGAGGCGGCCTTAATCAACAAGCATTAAAAGGCCTTATTTCAATTCTATGCATTAAAAAGGCAAGGAGCTAGACTGTGCCGATGGGTAATAGAGCCGCGAGAAGGGCCACGACCCAGCCATACTAACCCCTTTCTTAGGTTGTCACAGGACTCCGGCAAGAGCACAGTCCGGCCCTCAGGCGGCAGGTCGGCCGGCCATGGACTTAGTGTCGGCAAACCTGGGTTTGAAGCTAAGCTACACATAGCAGAGCCCCCGCGCCAAGGCGCGCCAGGCCCTAAACACAGGGTTGCTAAACTTAAGTAAGTAAAAATAAATATAACGTACTCTACAAGTAAGTTGTTTACACAAGTAAGTTGTTTATAATGCTAAGACTACACTAAACTTCTATCTTATTATAGCCTATATTAGCCTACATTAGCCTTGTATACAGTAGTATAGCACATAATATTATTTAGTAACATCTTTTATAGGCTTCTTATTCCGGCCCTCGGCCGTTTTGTGTCTCGATTCTGTAGCTGGATTTTGGGAGGAGACTTGTCTAATACATTTGCAACAGTGCTATAAACAACAGCGATTACAGCAACAGTATCACCTTACACTCCCTAGAAGTCAATTCTTCTAAACAACAATGTCTATTTATTATTATTCTATAGACCCTAGACTTGCAGTAGTGCTATTTATTCACACTTACAACGTATATAAGATGTCTAGCAACCTTTAACTCTATTGTTAATAACTAACTATTAACTACCTTACAAGCAATAACCTAAGCTACTCTATACCTTGCGCAGTTTCTACTTCCCTAAAGACTAGCAAACCTACTCCTTTAAAAGAGCCTATAAAAAGAATACCTAGAATAGTCCTATTCTGTCTTGCAGCTTAGGTAGCCTACTCTAGTATTGTTAAAGCAAGCGCTAACAAGACGCGCTAACTAAACATATATACTCTTATTACTTTATTAATATTAAACTAGCAGCAGAGGATACTATTAACAAGAAGAGGTTGTATATAATTAATAACACATTCCTAACATAGGGCCTTGTTATTAATAGACGCAATAGTACTAAGCAGGTATACTTAGGGCATGCTTTTACACTACTAGTATTAAAGAAGTCTGGGTCTTAGTGTTATTCTAGGGCTTAGGGCATGTAAAGGAAGCTAGTATCTCTTATTAGGAATTCTTTTAAATAACATGTTGCTTAGAGCAGTTAAAGAGGTAGATGTATACAATGTTGTAGGCACAGAATTAAGGTCTTATAGCTAGGTTATTAACCCTTTTAGTACACTAGAGGCCCTTCTTATAAAATAGGCTAGTGTTTTCTAGTTAAGAGGTTGTTGCCTATAGTTAGTAGACGCTAACCTCTCAACCTACTAACCTACAAATCTAGAGATTCTAGTCCCTAACTAGTAAGTAGATGTTAAGTCTTACCTGCCTACTAAGGTACGCTGTTAACTCTTAGATTTATTAGGAGTTACTTAACATTTAACTTACTAAGTTACTCTAGCTCTAGCGTTACATAGGATGTGTTCCTAGACTAGGTTCTTAATAAACTTTTGTTGCAATACATATGTCACGATTTTGGTGCTACAGGCAGAGAGATTAGGCTTATTTTAGTTAGTGCTTTTTGCTGTATACCCCTCTTTGTTGTGTCTTTTTAAACTAAATAAATTATAGGCTTCTTATATATGTGTAAGTTATGCTCTACCTCTTAGTACCTTTTATAGTATCTTTAGGCTGCCTTACCTTCTTTAACACGCACTTGCTTCCTTGCCTTCTTACTATTACTATGCGCCCTAAACTTATTTAAAGTAGCTAACTAAAGGCCTTCTTCTGCTGTTGTAGTCCTTTTTTACTATAACTGCTTTTTTTTATATAATTTATATTGCGTAGCAGCCTTATTTGCTGCTTAAAGCCTAGCATTCTCTTTTTAAGCTAACACTAGCTTGTGTGCTACTATAGCTACACCTTTAGCAAGCTTTTTAAGAGCCTTAACTATTAGAGTTAGTAAGCTGCTTGCATGCCTTTAAATCCTCTTTTAAACTAGCGTTAATTGTGACCCTAATTGCAAGGTATTGCTTAGGGTTTAGAACTACTAGAGAGCATTTTCTATAGTAGATAGTAGTAGAGTACATAGGCAGACATTAAGACCTATTATAACCTGTTCTAGGTTAAAGAAGACTAATCTAGCGCCTTGGAACCCTTCTTAGACATCGCTAGAAGTAAATAACTCCTTGTAGGCGCCTATAAAGCATAGTAGAAACTCTGTTTTAATAATATATATAATGTAGTTGCGTATTAGTATAAGAGTCTAGCCCTATCTAGCTTAGAGAGGCTAAAGGGCGTTAGGGCGTAGGCTAGCCTCTTATATAGCTTAGTCTTCTAAGCTAGTATATTAATTATCTATCTAGATAACTAGTTAATCTAGTTGTCTTGTATCTGCTTTTTAGCAAAATGGTTAAGAAATAGATATCTTTTACTAGTCCTTGCCTAGACCGTTACAATTAGCTATTTAGCTTAGTAGCTATAGGCCTTCTTTAAAGGGGCAAAACAAGCTATATCTAGTAGTTATAAGAGGTGCAATAAGTGTAAAAGCATATATAAAGTAATAATCTTAGCTTTCTTATAGTATTATTAGAATTTAAAGGAGTTATAGCTCTTATAGCTATTAATAAGAAGTAGCTAGTGCTCTTCTTAAGTGCGCTTCTTAGTGTAGGCATTAAAGTGCTCCAACTACTAGAGTCTAAGCTTATTAGTAGTCTATCTGTTTTTAGAGACTCTAATACCCTAGTTATAGAGCAGGTTGTCCTCCTTATACTAAGCAGAGAGGTAGTTGCAGCCTTTAAAGGTAATAAAGAGCAGAATAGCCTATTCTATACTATTAACGCTCTATATAACTATTATCTACTTCTAGTTACTTTACTGCACTGCTTTTAGCTATCTCTAACGCTCTAAGCCTATAACAACTGCTCTTACTAATATCTAGCCTATTATAAAGCCTATCTTATTAAAGTTATAAGTGTTGCTATTCTAGATGCTATACTTAGCTTTAATATTTGTTATAAGCCTAAACTAGCCTTGTATAATCTCTAGATCCTTACAAAGAGCTCTCTTATAGTTATACTTGTAATTAAACTACACTTTAAGGTTAGGGCAGCGCTTAATAAATGTACTAGGCTAGTATAAGCTATCTTAGCCTATATTGCGCTCTTTTTACAAGGAATTAGCTATATTAGCTACAGCAGCTAGCTAAGGGGCAAATTCTTAGGCATCTAGCTTAAGGATGTGCTTCGCAATTACATCCTCCTTAGTTTAATCTATATTTTTTAATTTTAGCGCATAATTAGCTTGTATAGGTTATTTTATATATTAGTTATATAGTGTATTGTAAAGCGTGTTATATATAGCTACAGCGCGTTGTAATGTAAGTGTTTTTTTTTTTATTCAATTGCCTAGAGCGCAAGCTGTATTGCAGCTTCTTTTAAGAGCTTAGATTTATGTTGTTGTTAAGGCATTGTGTAGTAGAGTGGAAGTTTAGTGTAGTCTTAGCATTATAAACAACTTACTTGTATAAACAACTTACCTATAGAGTACGTAAATAATAAACTAAAATCTATTCCTACTTAGGTGCAAATCTATTTCTGTACAAAACTGTTGCAACGTTACTAAACGCTAGATCTACCTACTAGAAACTCAGCTCACCCAGATCTACTCTATCCGAGGTTAGGCCAACCTACTAACAGATTTAAATCTCTCCTTACTTATACTATGTATACAACAGGTTGATTGTCTATATTAGGTATGCTAAGCAGTTAACTAATAGGAGCACAGAACGCTTAATAAGCATATACATAGTAACCTAAGTAGACACCTACATATAAATTAATAATCTATTTCTTAAGTTATTTCTAAGCTTATTATCTAATAGTTATAAGCCTAGCTTTTTAAGACTAGAACAATCTTCTCCTGCGTACTTAGCTAGGATATACTACTTAGTAACTACTTCTCGTATATCTTTATAAACCTAATTAATCTATACAATAACTAATGCCCTAATTCTAAAGAGAGCGTTTACGCTTACTAACTAATTCTAATAGCTAAGATAGTATATCTAACTTAAATTCTATGCTATAAGCAAGGGAATGTAGGAGTAGATTTATCTATTAGCTAAGAACGTAATACTAATACACAAATATAAGCTCAAGTAGCTAGAGCTACCTAGCTTAATAACTTTAGATAATGCTAAACTATATAAGATACGAATTGTAGAGTATAGAGCTAAATTAAGCAACTAGGCCTCTTAGTCTATACGCTTACAAAATCTACAGACCTAGGTTAATACTATAGTAGACCTAGTAATTGTAACTCTAGCTATAATAACGCTTATTAAAGAAAAGAAGTTAACTCTTTAAGCCCTAAATATAGTATTAAAGAAGAAGCTAGCTCTATCTAATGCTAGTAAAAAGAACTTAGTACGTGCACAGTACTAAGCTTTTTTCTAGAAGGCTAGGCAGGGTTAACAGAATTCTAAGAAGTAGTACTAGGAATAGAACCTCCTGTATAGTAAGGCTAAAGCTCTTAAGATTACTAATATAAAAGGTAAGCTTGTAGTATACAACTTCTTAAACTTATTATTAAAGATAGCACTAGACTAGTCTAAGGCTATACAATAGTCTATTATCTAGAACTTAGTACTAGGTAATATAACGCTTACTCTAGATAAAGTTAGCAGAGTGTGTTTATGTCTTCTTTAAAAGTACTTTATTTAATCTCTCTATAGCTTAGGCAGAGTATTTACTACTATAAGTAAACTAGCTTAGGCACAATTATTAAATAACAGATCTAACTAAGTAAAGATTAACTGTCTATGTAGATAATTACACTTCTAGAAGCTAATTAGCTATAACCTACTAAAAGTAGCTCTTACTAGTAAACTATTTATGTAACGGGCTAGGCCTAGGTGCTAGCTCCTTAGCTAGGCTAGCAAATAGGTACGGCGTACTACAGAGTATAGTAGGGGTAGAGTAGAGGCTACACAGACTAGTAGTAAGAGTAGAGTAGAAGCTGCACAGACTAGGAGTAGAAGTAGAGTAGAAGCTGCACAGGCTAAAGGTAGGAGTAGAGTAGAGGCTGCATAGGCTAGGGGTAGAAGTAGAGTAGAGGCTGCACAGGCTAGAAGTAGAGGTAGGGTAGAGGCTGCACAGACTAGTAGTAGAAGCAGAGTAGAGGCTGCACAGACAAGTAGTAGAGGTAGAGTAAAGTAGAGTAGAGTAGAAGTTAGTAGTATACTTATCTTAATCCTAGTGTTTAATATATATAACTAATGTAAGTAGTAAAGATCCTAGAGGAATAGTATATAGTAAGAGATAGTTATTATAGCTATCTACTATAGTTATAATAAGAGATATTTATTATAGCTATTTATTACAGTTATAAAGAGAGTAAGAGATAGTTATAACAGCTATTTTTTATAGTTATAGGAAGATATAGTTATAATATATTAGGGCACTATAGGTAGGCAAGAGATAGGATGAAATGTATAGTATTGGATAAGATAAGAGACGAATTCTTAGAGGTTAAGTCCCTAAGGATTTAGGGGAATATATACGTGTATGTAGGCTCTAAGAGGTAACTATAGTTGCTCTAAGGTGTTCCTAAGAGTTGGCATGCCTAAGGTAGAAAGCCCTTAATAATAGCTCTCCCTCTTCTTATAGTCTATCCTAGACTGCTAAACCCTATGTGCTAATGCTTGCTAGTTTAAACTCTAAAAAAACCTCTAACGTAAGAGGAAAATAGTTAGGAGAAAGCTAGTTTGCTTATTAGTGGGTGCTTAAATCTATTAATTATATTAGTATAAACAACTCCCTATAAGGTACAGCTAGCACTAGTTTACTACTTACTAGGTAACCTTACCCCTAGATCCCTTAAGATTAACAACTCTAGAACCTGTAGTCAAGACTATTAAGGTTTTAGGTAGTAGTTTAGTAGATTGCTAAATAGGTATTTAGCTAGTACTACCTTGTAGGGTGTCTGCAGCCTTACTTAAGTCCCCTTAAGGATCTAGTGCTCTTAGTCTAGTGGCCTTAACTTCTAAGAGCATAGTAAAAAGAAGATATAGAACAAATTATATAGTAATTATAGTAGGTTCTCTTTATAGGATAACTATTGCTACACTATAGTCTCTACAGGGCACTGCTGCTCTAGGTCTAGAAACTACAGTCGCCTAGGAGCTAGTGTTAGGAGCAGTAATATACTGCTATAGGCTACTTTTATGTAACAACTTATCCTCTATAGGTTACTTAAGTTCCTCTTTGTTTTAGGTTGCTTTTTAGGATAATATATAGTAATAGATTAAATGTAATAACTATATAAACCTCCGTGCCTACTCTAATACGCTTAAAACTCTTGTCTCCTACCTTAAATAGTTGCTAGGCTAATCTACAGCCTTAGGATAGTAACCCTAGATTAATATATTGTCTACAGTTTTATAGCATACATAAGTGTTATCCTAAGGAGACTTTCTTAGACAATCTCTCTTCTGCTAGTGCAGGTTTAGATTACTCTAACCTATCTTAGACTTAGTCTTGCGCTTGCGAGTAGACTGCTATAGCGCACTAGCTATTTTAAGGTATTCTTTAAGGATTTCCTTGCAGTAGTTAAGGTTCTCTAGTAGCTCCTAGGTAGCTTCCTTATTTAGCTAACCTAGCTACTTTACTAGGTACTCTTGCCTATAGGCTTAAGTGTTGTAGTGTTGCAGGATCCCTTTAACTTTATACCTCTTAGCTAGGAGAGTGTCTTCTAGAATCTGCGTAGGACCTAGCTAGAACTCTTTCTCTATAAAGAGTTCCTTCTATAGTTTAAGTAATAATACACTAAACACTAGGTGCACTCTATCTATTAATAGTAGTAGGTCTAGCTTGTAGGCTAGCTTCCTAATCTTCTTTACAATAGTAAAGGGACCTAAGTACTAGGCGTTAAACTTCTTAGATAGTTAGCTAGTTGTTAGGTTCTTTGTCTAGAGCAGCACTTGCTTACTTTTAGCAAAGTGTCTATCTGCCTACTTAGTGTTATACTAACAAGAATTGCTCTTCTAGGTATACTCTAAGCTATCCTTTGCTACTATCTACAGTTTGTGCTACTGCTCTAGCTGTCTAGTTACCTGCTAGCAGAGGTCTAGTGCCTTTCTACTGTCTACCTAGGCCTCTAGGAGACAGTATAACTAGTGCTTATCTAGGACTCTATTAAAGCCCTAAGGGTTAATCCTATATACTACCTTAATAGGGGATTTACTATGCGCTAAGTAAGCCTTTAAGTTGTATACGTACTCTACGTATAGCAACAAGTCTACTTAGTTATTCTATTAATAGTTTATGTAGATGCGCAGGTAGGTTTCTAACTCCTAGTTTTAGTGCTTTGTCTACCTGTTAGTCTATAGGTAAAAGGCTGTACTAAGGCAGTAGTTAATCTTTAAATAATAGCAGATGTTAAACTAGAATTAACTAGTAAACACTAACCTAGAGTCTAATATTAGGGTATTAGAGGGACTATGTTTAAAAAAGCATTGCCTAAGCAGTAGTTTAGCTACCCTCTAGAACATAACTGTCTTAATTACAGGTAGATACTAGACATACTTACTAAACCTATTAACTAGGACTAGAATTAAGTTGTACTTATTTCTCTAGTTGTCCTTTAATGTTAGTAGGTCTGTTACAAAGTCTAGGGAGTAATGCTACTAGAGTGTATTAGGTACTAGGAGTAGAACTAGCAGCCTCTATAGCTT
>SATY01001082.1:0-12911 GCA_004335155.1 Ascochyta viciae
CCCCCCCCCCCCCCCCGCCCCGCGGCCCCTAGCCGGATTCACGCTGCCGACGGCAGCGGCGCGTGGTCCCGGGCCCGGGGGCGCGTGCTGGGTGCTGGGTGCTGGGTGCTGGGTGCTGTGCGTGTCGAGGCCGCGGTGCACTGTGTAATACTATGTACATGCAAAACAGCGGCGGACGTCGAGGACTTGGCTGCACGGCTGGGATGCGTGGTTGAGAGACGGGATCGCCCAAAAGCCGTCCAGATAGGGCAGTGATATGACGAGGGCGCGCAAAAGTGGAGCACCAGCTGCCACGGGCGAGTCAGCGTGAAGGATATGGGCGTGGTGGGGCCAACAACAGCAACAAAGGCCAACAAATGCTGAGCGGCGATACTGTGGTAGAGAGCGAGTAAACTGCCCACGGCGCCCACTACCACGAGCAGAGCAAGCAGACGGCAGGATGGGCCGCAAGATCAACTGTTGAGCAGCCGGCCGTGCCTCATGTACTCCTACTTGTTTGCGCGGCCGGCCTGCTCACCACCCTTTCCCATCCAGCAGCCCAGCAGCCCAGCAGCCCAGCAGCCCAGCAGCCCAGCAGCCAGACGGCCCCCGGCTGCAAAGCACACACATGCCGCCAACCTCACTGCGGAATGGGTGCATGCAGAACTAGCGCTGCATGGGCTGGAGCTACCCGGCGCTCAACACAACTCTGGTGGCGCCCGCACGAAGCTGTGGTGAGGGGCGCTTCGTCGCTCAAAGTGGCCAGGTGCGATAAGAGCAAAACTGCATCACCCTGCTCGGTTGCCTGCCAGCACCGACACCATCACGGCCTTCGCTGGAGTAGCGAGCCCAACAGCATGTGCCTGGCAGAGCGCCCGGCAAAGCGCTCACGGCTGCACGCTGTTGGGAGCCCTGCAGCTGTTCTGCACTCGGTCCCAGGCTGGCTCCGAAGTACTGTCTACACTACGCTGCACGAGTGCTTGCCACAGAAATTATGACCAGCCGCGATAAGAGCACTGAGAAACCGAGCTAGCGCGCCGCATAAACAGACATCTTGGCATCCTTCCATGGCTGCATCCGTGAAAGTACGTTACAGCCGTTCTAAACTTACATGACTAAGGCCATGCGTACCCTGCCGTGTCTGCATAGACTGCTCACAGCCTGCACAGGGACCCAATCTGCTGACGGAACGCCATATTAGCTAAGGAATTATACACAGACGTTCGCAAAGATACGTATTCTATACAGGCCCATCTCTAGCGCGGCAGCTCTAAACTCATCTACCCAACAAAGTCGAAGAAACCTTACGCTCTGACGAACATGCACCCCTTGCACCCTCTTCACTGCGTGCCCCTTCCCCAGATTCTCCATACCATGGCTCGATACCCGCACTTTGCTTTTTCCCCTCCCAACACTCTCGCCATCGTCGTGGAGAGATCCTCGGCATGCACAGAGCACACTATTACGCACCAGTTGCCTATCGTGAAGTCACGGACCACCTCTCGGCAAAGTCGCACTGCATCGTGGCAGGCCAACAGATGTGCGTCCAGTCCAGACGCCGGCCATTGTCTATCGTGAAATACCCAGAACGGCATAGAACATATCATCAACTTCTGCACTCCACACACAAACGCGCTGGTGTGGCACGCTTTGAGTTTGGTGCGTCACGCCAAGCCATCGTGAGACTCGTCACCCTCTGCATTGAACCTCATCCCCCGCTTGCCTTGCCCACGCCCCTACTGCTCGCTCGTGCTCGCTCGTGCTCGACTGCAGTGGCCTCTGTTCTGATCGCCCAATGCCCTCCGCCAGCGACTCCGCAGATGCCACGACTGCCAGCCCGACTCCACCCGCGAGGCCATCTACCAGCTATCGTGACTCGCTGCTACGCGTCTTCGCGCTGCTGCTTGCCTTCCGCATCGTAAATGCACTGACGCTGCGCACCTTCTTCCAGCCGGATGAGTTCTTCCAGTCGCTCGAGCCTGCGTGGAGGCTGGCCTTGGGTGGGGCCAGCAATGCCTGGATCACTTGGGTAACTTCCCTTCGTCCTTGAGCGGTTCCATCTATCGGACGCCGTCAATGAATCCCTTTGCAGCACTCTGTCTCACATTGAGCAGGAGTGGAATACGCAGTTGCGATCGTCCCTGCACCCTGCGCTATTTGCAGCCGCTTACCGAGTCGCGGCACAATTAGCAAGTATCTGTGGCTTGAGTCTACCTGTCAAAGCCGAACTACTCCTAGCCACGCCGAAGGTTGTCCAAGCTGTGTCCGCTGCGCTACTCGATTGCTACACATGGCAACTCGCGGAGAAAGTGTACGGTCGTGGCAGTCGTACAGCCCTCACCACTGTATGTCCCCGTCCCGCAATTTCACGCTCCCGTCTCGTGTATCTGATTCTGATTGTGTGATACGCCAGCTTGCAATATCGGTATGCAGCCCATGGCAGTGGTTCTGCTCAACACGGACGTTGTCCAATTGCCTTGAGACCACACTCACAGCAATCGCCGTTTATCACTGGCCTTGGCGTTGGTCAGCCCTTGCAGAAGACGGCAAGACTGTCAAAGAGGATAAATCTTCAATTGCAGCCCAAGGCAACCTCGGCTTCGGCTTGCAGTACGCTGGTCCATTATGCACTCCGTCGATTTCAGGCTCATGATCGTATAGGTTGCGTCTGTCACTGCTGCTGGCAGCTTTTGCCTGTATACTTCGACCCACAAATATCCTCATCTGGCTGCCAATATCTATTTCGACACTATGGCAAGTCTCGAAGAGGCTGCGCTATGTTCTAGTCCGCGAAATCGCACTATGCGGGTAAGTACATGATTATGCACGAACGTCCAGATGCGGTGTTCATTAAGCTGTGCCCCGTCAACGACAACCAAGATACAGACTGACAAGGCTAGATCTGCTGTCCTCGCTTGCTCAATTCTATCTGACCGACTCTATTACGGCACTTGGACTCTACCTCCTCTACGATTCCTCTACTTCAATATCGCACAGTCGCTAGCAGTCTTCTACGGTACAAACCGCCCTGACTACTACCTCACCGAAGGTCTACCGCTCCTGCTTACCACGGCATTACCGTTCGCTGTGGTGGGCTTGTACCAATTGTTTTTCGGCTCTTCGTCGACGACAGCTTCCACCAAGGGTTCTTCAAACTCTGAGGCCAATGTTTCCCCCGCCATTGCTCGGGGTATACTGTCACGCCTGGGATGGACCTGCGTGACTATGACTATAACGCTAAGCTTGATTTCCCACAAAGAAGTCCGCTTCCTCTATCCCATCCTCCCCTTCCTGCACGTCATATCCGCCGGTCCTCTCGCTTCATTCCTTCCTACGAGAGCATCGCTCTCGCGCAAAGCCACGGTGGGATTTCTTCTCGCCATCAACATAGTAGTTGCTGGCTACGTCTCGCAAGTCCACCAACGCGGCGTAATAGACGTCCTGCACTACATACGGTACAAGCACGAAGTCCGCAACAGCCTCACTTCTAACACCCCCCCTTCCTCCCTCTCCAACACTACGGTTGGCTTCCTTATGCCGTGCCATTCGACCCCCTGGCGCAGCCACCTGGTGTACCCCGAAATCACCGCCTGGGCACTGACGTGCGAACCGCCTCTAAACGTGCCCTTGGCCGAAAGAGCCTCGTATCTAGACGAGGCAGACGAGTTCTACATCAACCCCGGACCGCAGCGTTGGCTGAGGGATAATATGGAGTCCGTCCAAACCATCACCGCAGGCGGGAGCCGCAGCGGCCAGTTTTGGAGCCAGCATGATCCCAAGTTCAAGGTCAAGTATAGGAGGCCGTGGCCGCAGAATCTGGTCTTCTTTGAGGCGTTGGAGGGGGAGATGAAAACTGCGTTGGGTGAGAGCAGGTATAGGGAGTGTTGGAGAGGGTTCAATAGCCATTTTCATGATGATTCGAGGAGGGTCGGGGATGTGGTTTTGTGGTGCCTGGATGAGTGAAGTGGGGAGGGACGGTAACGTGGGTATTGTATGATTACGGTGTATAGTATGATAGATGTTTGCTCAACCTGATGTTTCCTCAGAGCCTATCAACTCCATCTGACCAGCTTCGCAATCTTGGTATAAACTTCCTCAAAACACTATGGAATGTGAATTAGAACAACGCTTTCGATGCAACACTCAACAGCCACGCAGCATCCTGCCACCCACCAGCCTCCTGTCCCTCCGGCGGCTTGGGCACATCAATCTTGACCTCTCCCCCTTCCTCACCAGCTTTGTCATGCACTTTCAGCGCACTAGCAGCAATGATGCTCTCCCTCTCCATCTTCCGTCTCTTGGCCTCCACCTCCCTCATCAACTTCGCCTCGTCCCTGGTCAGATTCGAAGCCTGCTCCGCACCATCATCTTCATCACTCGACACCTCGCCATCTTCATCGACCGAGAACAACGTCCACCCAATCAGCGCATCCATCCACCCGCCCAGCCCAGACCCGCGCTCGCGCGCCAGACGCGCGACTTCCTCTTCGTCGTCCGGACCCTCGTCTTCGTCTGCTTCGACAAAGTCAGGCTCGATGGGCGACTCGTCAACGGCCAAGTCGAAGCTATGCCGTGTTGAGGCGGAAGGGAGGCCAGACATGGCGAGGTCGATGCGCGAGCCGACGCGGCTCCCTCTGCGGCTCTGGCGCGCGCTGGGCACGCGGCTGCCGATGCGGCTTTGCAGTCTGCTGCCCGCGCGGCTCATGCGCGGTGAGAAAGTGGGGTAGTCGCCCTGGTTTGGATCGGGCATGGGTTCACCGGATAGCAGGGCGCTGTGTCGTCCGTTGTGCGAGGCGGGGTGCGCAAAGTCGTCGCTTTGCCCGACGAGAGATGTCGAGCTCTCTTTTCGTATCAGCCAGCCTTGGCCCCGGGCGTCTCGCGTTTCGCCGGCGATGGCGAGGCCGGCGCGGTGGAGCCAGTCGTCGTTGCTTTCGCTGGTGTGGTGTCGGTGGAGGGGCATGCGGAGAGGGAGTGGGGCCGTGTGTTTGCGTGTGTGGTGTCTCTTGTGTTCAAGCTGCCCGGATGGTTCGGCAAATTTCACACCAGGATGCAGAGTGTTTGTGCTCTTTGCTTTCGGTATATCACCTGCATCTCGTACGTCATCCCTTTCGGATATAAAGTAGCTGTCGTAGGCGTATGCTTTTGACCGACGGCCGTTGCGTGATGCGCTTCTGCTTTGAGAGAGGCTAAGTATTCCCGGTGTTGTTGGCGCTGACTTTTGGGCGATGTAGGATGTGCGCGGCGTGCGTTTACCATTCAGGTCTTCGTCTGGCGTCGAGGGTGGGGAGGCATCGAGTGGATATTTGGAGCTGAGGGGTGCGAGAGAGAGATTGTGGAGGTTCGGATAGGAGCGGCGTGACCGGGAGGTGGATGAAGAGCGTGGAACATCCATTACTACGTTATTGCTGTGGCTTCGTAGTGTCAATGGACACTACCATGTCTCTAAGAGATGCGAGCTCATGTGGGTGGAGTGACCGAGGTATGATAGCCAAGTTAACGTGATGGAGCACGGGACTCTGGGGAAAAGACGCGTTAGTACTGATAGGGATTAGTGGGTGATCTTGTGTCGATGCACGTGAAAGTGGCCATCGACTCGGGCATCTTGAGGTTCGGTCTATAGTCATCATTGATTCCCAGTGTGTAGACTTCGGGATTGCCTAGAGAACGGCACGCAAGGTGAGACGACGTCTGCGCAAACCATTGACGCCTCCGCTAGCGGTGTGCTGATGAGGCGCACGTGTCACTGGGAGTACACGTTGCCTAGATCTTCACCTCCAGAATCTGTACATGCGAGGCTGCAACTAACTAATGCAGCTGCTGCAGCCGCACCAGAGCTACATGCCATATATGTGCGTCAGTGTGGCTCGAGCGAGTCAAACGACACGGAACGTCCAACGCTGCAAGAATTTTCGGGGCCGCCTCGCTGGCGCTCAGTCTCGGTACCGAGACGATGTTGAGACCGGCTGGCTCCGCGTCATGCCACGGCGGGGTGATCAATAATGTGAGGAGCTCGACGCGAGCCACTTGGCGGACCTCTGCTTTGTGAATGGAATGTGAAGGCTGCTGTGCCATGCTACGCACGTGCTGCATTGTCTTCTGGGCCACAAGAGCCTCATTGTACAAATGCTGCACGTCGCTCAAACGAGACTCATAATTTCGACATGTTCCTGCACAAAGGGTCGGATTTAACGGGCGGGAAGTGACGCACGTATCCGCTTGGCGGGTCATCTCCTAGGTAAGCGCGGACCTCGCGCATAAGTGGACAAATTCCGTGGAACTGCTAGTGAAAGAGACAACCCTGGAACCACAACCCGCCCGACCACCGACCTCCCACAACACCACTCTGCCCGCTCCCATAAATCACAAAACGCCTTGCCCTGCGCCTCAATAACTGCTCGCTACCACTTGACCCGCCCACACACGCACACGCACGCGCCTGGGGTTTGAGGCTGAACACACCACCTCCCACCACCTCCACTCCAACACCATGAATCTCGCCTCTTCGCCCTCCCGCAAGAAGCAAATACAATGTCTGCTTTAACTTCGAGCTGACCGCAGAGTAAGTATTCACATTCCTCTTCTTGCGCATCTTACCGTCACCATTGATTGTTGCTTTTTGCGGTGCGCCGCCATTGTGCACGTAAGCTGCTACACGCCTTCCGTGGTAACAGCATTATACGCGAACACCGTAGAGCGATAGCATAGGCTCCTTCAAAAACTGGATCACACAGCCCGTACCAAAGGTCAGCCCAGCGAGTATTTTCTGACAATATTTCAGTCCTTCTGTCGGCCTCTGCCCGATTCCTCTACACGACCAATTTCCACTCTTGAACCCACTACTCAACTCACACGCGATCACCCTCGCCGAAACCCCAGGATCTCCTGCGGCCGACTGCAACGGTCGCAAAACCAGTACACAAGCTTACCGTGGTTCCTGGACTAGGGCAACTACTGCAAAGCAACTGCAGGATCAGACACACTGAGCGTCAAAACCCCTGTACACCAACAACAGCACACGCAAATTTCCAACCAACGCTACGCATCTCGCAATGGCTACTCTGAATTTTAGCTCCAATGAAGCTGCTGGTGAGGGCTATGTCGCCCAGTTCACCATGATGGAGAAGGTCAAGCAATATCTCGAGGCTCTCAACATTGCCGTAAGCGAGAAGCTGCACATTCACGCAGCTGCTGTCCACCATGAAGACCTCCCACATGATAATGTGGACAGCTCGATTGCATCAACGACCGAAACTGGCACTCTAACACCGGCGTCTATTCGATCTGTTGTACCTGATCGCCTCCACATGCGCATTCCACCCTCCAACTACGGCGCTGTTATCCCTGGAAGCATCTACCGCTGTAGCTATCCTGAGCCCGCCAACTACGAATTTATCAAGGACCTCAAAATCAAGAGCATCCTAACCCTGGTACCTGAGCCTATTGCCCCTGAGTACCAGTCGTTCATGGACGACTCTGGCATCCAGCATTTCCGGGTCCATATTCGCGCAAACAAGGGTGAGGTGCGCGTTGACTCTTGCGAGATGCAGCGCGCCCTCCGTTTGGTTATGGACCGTTCCAACCATCCTATCATGATTCATTGCAACAAGGGCAAGCACCGCACGGGCTGTACCATTGCATGCTTCAGGCGAATTTGCGGTCTTGACATGGACACTATTCGCGAGGAGTACCATACATACGCCGGCAAGAAGGCGCGTTTCCTCGACGAAGTGTTCTTCGAGAACTTTGACCTCAATCTCGTTATGTGGATGGCTCGGCAAGAAAAGTGGGCTGGCACGAAGATCGAGGGTGGGTCAGGGCTGGAGTGCGAGCACCAGCACGAGGAGGAGGTTGTCAAGGCCGCCGAGATTGCCCCCCTCTCACCCCCCACCACACCAGTCATGTCCCTGGCGGTGCCCAAGCCACTGGCTTAGGCTATCACTTTGTTATCATCACATTTACACTCGGCGTTTCACGGATACGGCATACCCTACTCTATACTACGGTGGACTATCTGTTTTTCGACAGGCGTTTGGACAAAAGGTGTGCATCACCACATGTACACTGGATACAGGAAAACGGCGTTTCAAAGGGACAAGAACCAACCTTCTCCCATCACGGCAGGCACCTTGCTTGTACCATCACACAGTCTGCCCAGAAAAGTCTCGGTTGAGAGCTGGCGACTATTGTTACCCCATTTGAATGGGGATTGCATCTTTTGTATTTTCAAGTAGCAGGTCTTAATTCTATCAATCCTGCTATTCACCTGACTCCGTTCGACTTTGCAGTCCGTCTTGACAAGTTGCAGCCAAGGCTCGAATAATCAGCCTCAACGACGAAGATTGAGGTAGATACGCGATGGTTACAGATGGACCACGCGGCAATTTAACACACCTCATTGACGCTTACAGACTCTCTACCCGCAGATGCCAATCGTTTCTTGCTTCCCCGTCCAGATGAGCACACGAAGGGTGGTTGTCGCGACATGTTCCTGGCATGGCTGCGATGTCTCGACTTCGACGAATAGTTGGCACAGCTTCGTGTCTTCCTCTCACAACGCATGACACCATCTGGAGACGTCGATTTCGCAAACCCCGAGTCCAACGTAGTATCTGTCCATATCGTTGCTGAAGGCTACAGCGCTAATTCGCCATGCTTAGTCTCATACTGTGCAACAACCGTAGTATCCGAGCAACTCGACCACGTCCGCAACGGCGCAGAGCAACTTCCCATATCCTGCTGGTACTCATACGAAAGCCTTCCGATGTCAACATCGTTTTGGTAACTTCCATGCCATTTCCTTCTCTCGACTTCCCAGTCAATGTCTTCGTTTGGTTAGTCTACCATGAGACGAGATGTTTGTGTTCAAAGCACACCTTTGCTGTATATCTTCCTGTAGATGACAACTGCTAGAGATCATCTTCTGTCGATGCTGCCGATTGTGACGATTATGCCTAGTGCGGCGAAGATGACGGATAATAGTTGGAGTGTAAATTCTATCGAGTCCATGGTGGTTGGTTGGTTCGCAGCATTGTATACTCTCGTAACGCACGTCTTCAAAGCTCCGTGCTCCGTGCTTTGCGTGAAGCACGGAGAGATGTGCTTCATGCAAGCACGGAGTATAGGGCAGAGACGCTTTTTGTAATCAGCCGGTCAGAAGCAACTTGTAGTATGGACGTTCTTGTTCTGGTAAGGCTGTCGTGAGCGGGCTGTGCCAACAAACCCACCATAGCTGATAGGTGACCCCATTTCCGCTTCATCCAATCGCGCGAGCCGAACACATTTGTCCGTCATGACCGGTCGCCTATGGTACAGAGTACAGCTATGAACATTTTCTCTAGCAATGCAATATATATTCACACTGGGAGTTTTCCGGGGGCGAGAAGATTTACTGAAAAGTTCGCGACAAGAGCACTTTTCAATAGTCATCGTTCGTTAGGCTCATAAGGGCACAACGCTCGTAGGCACTAGCCAACCTTGCTCAAGCTTGAGAGTTGCAGCATCATAACAATTCTAACGTGGAAATGGCTAAAAACCATGCTTTTACCAATTGGCCATGTCCTCGCAACCATTGCATATGAGCTAGCAACTTTTTCAAGACACAATCAGCAGAGAGCACAATGCCCAGACCAACAACAAATCATCCGTGATACGGCCTGAGCTAAAGACAAAGACATTAAGAGTGATGAATTAGTAACATATGACGTATCTGACATTGCAACCTACATAACGAACATGTAGACAAGCCTGCCATGGGTAGCATGTCACGTGCCAAGCCTGTAATCCACAGACGCCAAAAGACTCCCCTTTCATTGCGTCAGACATAACCTCAGAGGCTCATCAACTCTAGCTCTTCGGCCTGTTCATCGAAGTAGTTCATATTCCTCTGTCCTAGTAACCGCATAAACGGGTACCTCGACACCTGTCTCGGCCATTCTACATGATGCTTCAGGTGATGTGGCAAATTCCTATAGATCCCCTCAATCCAACTCATCACCGCCGTGGGTGCATTGACACCCTCGAAACCAACTCGTTCGAGGTACAGGATCGGAGTGAGGATAGCTTGGACAGCGATGAAGTGGGCTTGTAGTATTTGAGCAGTGCTGTTGTTTGGGTCGATAAAGGCTTGAAACTCGTCGTGTGACCAGCGGGAGGGTATGTTGTAGAGCGCTACAAAGGATGTATATGCATCAACCGGGCGATTGTACGCGTTCTTCACAGTGGTATCGAGAGCGGACCAATACATGTTTTCGAAAGGAGACATGTTCAGATATTCAATGGAGGCAAGGGAGGTAGCAGCCAGGCCAAGGTCTTCATGAGTGGGGCAGTTGAACTGTGGAGTGGTGCTGATCCGGTCTTTCATTTGCTGGAGGTGACCGTCTTCGCCGAATGCCTAACGATGTTAACCACAGTGTGCTTATCGTTGGATGCGGAAAACAGGCTGACCGTAGTGATTGAAGATGAAGGACTCACATTGAAGGCGAGATCTGAGCATGTTGATACTTCACCACTGGCGATCAGATTGCACCCTCGAACCATAGTCAGAAACTCAGCGAGGCCATCTTGAAGATGACTTGACTGGAAAGCAAGGGCCAGTGCTGCAGCCATTCTAGCATCCTTTTCGCTCTTCGACTTCGGTGGTACCGACAGTGCTTCGTTGAGGGATTTGACGGCCAAAATACGATGCTGTATTGCTTGCTCAGCAACACTGGTGTTTGATACAGCGTCTAAATGCGAGGCGGCTAAAGCAAGGATTGAATGTATGAGGTATTCATACTGGCATATATCAGCATCAATTTGACCGCACTGAGATTGCCTGCAGGTAGATCCGAATTACAAAAAACATATTTCTCAAATCTTTGGCAGTAGGGTATGGAGAAACAGCTTACGTTGTGTGCAAAACTCGGGATCACCGTAATCCAGATCTTGTCGGCACCGACAGGAAGGTGCGGATACGCAGTAACTAGGAAATGATGAAACAAGCGCATGTCGGCCATGGTCTGACATGGTTAGGTATTCATGACTGGATGTATGTCCAAGGACCACTCACAAAAATGCCGGGCGTTGAACGCAAGTTAACTATTTCTTGTGGATGCGGAGGACTTATTGGTATTTGTGTAATCTGTATGATGTTCGCAGGATAGTCACACTTTAGCCCTGCCTTGATGCAGTGTTCGCATTTTGGATGTTTCTCATTACACTTGATTCTACGTCTCTTGCAGTTGAAACATCCACGACGTGACTTTGTGTGTCCTTTCCTGGGTATTGGTTTGCGAGGTTGGGATGGTCTGCTATCTGGCATGTAGTCTGAAGCCGTTGGAGAGTCGCTTGACGTACTTGACGAGTCTTGCATGCTGCTATCCCAGGAAGGTGTCACTATGCTTACACGAACAGGAAGTACGCGAGAAGTGAGCGACTCTCCCCTGAGGCGATATATAATGTTCCTACCTGTGACATGCAGTCACCCGCGCTAAACAGTTCATCAAATCTGGAGCTTGACCGGGAATGTGGAACGAAGCCACGGGTCAGGGGAAGACAAGTGTGGGAGCTGAAGACGCCTGACTCACAGCCCTACACAGTAAAGATGGAATATTGCAGCGAATAGGGAGATAGCTCGCTAAGGCTTGTAAGAATCTGAATTCTCGCATTGGAATGAGGTTGGCCAAGCTTCGATCAGTACCCGGCTGGAACAACTCACCGGTGAGCGGCCAACGGTCAGTGGCTTGAAGGCTGTGCGGCATCGGAAAGTCAACCCACATGGTGCAGAAGTGCCTTACAGTCTGTCTAGGCTGCCTTTGCGAGTAAGTGATCCGCGTTACAATAGCTTCGACTAAAGAACGTACGTCGGCGTCGTTGAGGTTGCACAACAAAGCAGCGTCGCCAGAGTACCATGCTCTACCTTGTTTCTGTTTGGCAGACTATTTTTGTCAAACCGGGTGGTGATAAGCCTTGCCAAGTAGTGTGATGTGCGCCAAGCTGGTAAACGGTGTTGGTGTGGTGTATTTTGAAAGCATAGTGCTGTGTATTCAGTATCTCTCAGCCAGAGTTTCATAGGCATCGGAAATGTTTTGAATAGCCTGAGTCTGAAGACTGATGGCTTTGTGTCTGCGATCGATGATTCTGTGATACAATTTTGACGGTGAAGAAAAGATTGAAAGGCCACAGATCTGCGTAGCACGCTGCCAAGCCGCTAACCCCTGATTGGAGTGAAAGACCCCGCATTCCCTATCGCTCCATCACGCACGTGTGATGCAGCACCAATACTATATCGAGGCACGTTACGAGACAGCAGCGACTGGAGAACGCCTGAAGTATGCCCGTCGTTGAGATTACACAGCTGCGTTTGAAAGGGCTTACCGTCGATGAGCCAGAGCTGCTCAAGAGCCTATCGCTGGTCCGAAGCAAACTGCAAACCAACTCGCGTTTCTTCAGCTGCATCGAAGAACCAAGCCTCATCTTTATTTTTGGTGTCTGGTCAAGTCTAGATGCGCACCTAGAGTTTCTAGCTTCTCCAGCACGGGACGAGGTTCTGGGTCCGCAAGAAGACATGCTCGACTTCCAGTGGACAGTACATCTGGAGCTGGATACCATCACTTCAATCCTATTCGATGTGCCGTTTATAGCAATCGAAAGACTCAGAGTTGATGCAGGCCACGTCGATGCCTACGATCAGGCCATCGAGGAACACGTACGAGGTCTTCAAACGATCGAGTTCTTCAATGTCACACATGGATGGCGTTGCGACATGCCAACGGATAGCCATGAAGCAGTGGTTGTCACCAGCTCGACCTCTACAAGTCCTCACTCCACCTTTGCAGGCGGGCACACTGGGCTCGGCCCTGACGGCGACGATAAAGGACCCTACCAGGAGATCTCAATCCACCATGCCCGGAACCTGGAGCGCACAAAATGTGACGCATAAGACGGCCTAATAT
>SATY01001083.1:0-12907 GCA_004335155.1 Ascochyta viciae
TATTAGGTTGTACGCTCTGCGTAGGTTAAGTGCAGTAAAGAACTTTGCTCTTAATAACTAGTCTTGTAGTTCTGTTATGTTAGGCAGCAGATACTAATTTTTAATAGTAATGTTGTTAAGCTTTTAGTAATTGACGCAAAGTTGTAGTTTGCTGTCTTTCTTTAGCACAAATAGAATAGGGAATCCTGCTAGGGATTTAGATTTCCTAATAAATCCTTTTGCAAGGTTCTCCTTGATGTTGTCTCTTAGTATCTTAAGTTCTTTCTCAGATAACTGGTATATAGGCCTGAAGGGTGGTTCTTTCCCTTCCTAGAGCTTAATCTTATAATCCTAAGATTAATGCTTAGGTAGCGCTTTTGCAGATAGCTCTTCTTTAAACATCTAGGCGTACTGACAGTACACGTCTGGTATAGCAGGAGTTGCACTATTTTTCTCCTTAACTGTTATAGAGGGGCTTTCTAGGTCTACATAATTAACTGCTCTATCTTAGCACGTCTAATGGTTTAAAGAGATGTTGTTAATCTCCTTCTTATCTACTAACTCTAGCGTGGGTTGCGTAGGCTAGCGTGCAGTTGTGCTACATCTGCACTCTTTAAACAAAAGCTGTTAATCTTTCTAATTAATCTATAGGTTGTGCTTTTGTAACCATAGCAATTCTAATATAACATTGTGAGTGGCTGTACTTAAGATGTCTAGCAATATTAACTTATAGTGTTCTTGTATCTAGAGGGGTTAGCACTTAACTTTATGCGTTACAACTACTTCTCCTAGCATTAGTTCTCTATTAGCTACTTAGAGCTAATACAAGTGTTCTTTGCGCAAGGGGTGTAGTCTAGCTAGCTATACTCTGTGTAAGGAAACGTAATTCCCTTGTGCTTCTAAGTCTAAGAGTGCTGATAGCTTCTTCCTATTTAGTATAATAGGGAGCTTAATGAGGTTATAGGTCCTAATGGAGTTAATAGTAAGACTCTAGGTGCCCTTGTTTATTCCTCTAAAAAAGACTTGTTGTCTGTTCTAAACCCTTTAAATTTTTTTAGATCTCAGTGTTTCCTGCATCTAGGGTTAAGGCATAACTGCTAATAGTTGTTAAAGCAGTTACTGTTAATTAATAGCTACATTTGTGTTGCTGTAGTTAGATTGTTGTCTCTAGGAAATATAACGTAGTTGCGTTTGTTAATTAAATAAATGTTATAAAAGTTGTTAGTGCACTTGTACTATTGTACACAACAGCAGTTGCAGGGCAATAGAAAATAGTGTGCTCCTAACTTGTCTTTGTAGTGCATTGCGCACCTGTTATCTCTACATGCAGTCTATAAAAGATTTACATGTTTTAGGTTCTAGGAATCTAGGATGTACTGTGTGCGAGGGTTAACAGTAGCTAATAGTAGCTAGCTTGTTATGTAGTTCTGTGTGCGTTGTAATTCCTAATTGCACTAGTTTTCTTCCTCTAGTTTATTGTTAATTTTGTTAATAAGGCGCTAGTAGTCTGTAAGGTCTTCCTTAAGTCCTCTAATAATTGTGTTAAGGCTACGTTTTAGCCTTACGTGCTTGAGTAGTGGTGTTGGCTAGCGTACAAGGAATTAACACATATTGTAATATGCTTAGTTGTTTTCCTTGCGCTCTTATTGTTGTTAAGTGTAGTAGTGTCCCTTGTAGCGCTAACAGTGTGCTAATCTAGATCTAATCTAAGCTGGGGTCCTTCTGGTTGTGTCTAGAAGGTTGTCTATCTTGTCTTAATATTCTTGTGATTCCTTATATAGTGTTGCTGTGCGCTTAGGAGGTTTAATATACTCTGTATTATCCTTAGGATTAGACTCTAGGTCTTCTATAAGTTGTCCTACTTTATTAGTAATTACTTCCTATTTATTACTAGCATCTGTGTCTTTGTAACAATAGGACAGTACATTAACCTACTAGAGAACCTTGTTCTTTATGCAGCAGTCCCTAGCAAAGTGGCCTGTCTTGCTATAGTTATAACAGGTTTTGTTGTTCCTGTTGCCTAAGTTGTTGCTTCCCTTGCTCTTTTTGTTCTAGTGTCCTAGTGGGCTTGGTCCTTTGTTAAGGTTTAAGAGGTCTATAGCTTTAGGTCTGTAGTATCCACTATGCGTGTTGTTGTAGATATGTTAACTGCTGTTAGACTAGTAGTTGTTATAGTTGCCTTAATTTTCTTAGTTTAGGTTGTTGCGCTACTAGTTGCGTAGGGGTAAGCAATTGTTAACCTTAGTTACAACGCGCGCTCTAGGGTTGTCCCTTAATTCTATCTAAAGCTTGTATAGCTTGACGTTAATGTTGATTGCTTTATTAACTAGTTTGTCTAAGGTGTTGGTACTGGCGCTGGTGCGCATCAGTTCCTCCTTAACTTTAGGCTTAAGGCCTTGTTTAAACATAGTTATTAACGTAGTGTCACCCTACTCTATGTTAGCAGCAAGTTGTTAAAACTTAGCAGCATAGTTAGCAGTAGACTAAGTTTGTTTAATGCGTTGGATGTTGCGACGTGCAATAGCTAGTTTGTTCAAGACTCTAAAGATTAGCTTAACTAACTTCTTGAACTCATTGAAGTTGTTAAACTAGAACAATACTTTGTTAGGACATTTATCTAACATAGCCTTCTAAAGGAAAGGCTTAATCTATTTAAAAGCGTTGCTACGCATGTAACTTGCGGCTAGCATAACATATTTGTTGTTAGAGATCTTGCTTCCTTAAAATTTAAAGAACAAGTTGAACTAGAGGAGCTAGTTGTTAAGCTTGTTTCAATCGCTATTATAGGTGTTAGGCTTAGCGACGTTTATAGTGCTGAATGTTGTAGGGGCATCTATGTTGATATTGTCTAAGCGAGAGCTGCTAGGGGTAGCACAGTTTCCTAAAGTACTTATCTTAGGGGTGTTTAAAATGTTAAGTTTTATACTTTAGACAAAGTCTGTAAGTAATTGTTTGATTAGGTCTTGAGGATAAATACAAGAGCAGGGAACTAGGTAGAGTAGTAAGTAGTATGCGTCTAGGACCTTAGCTACTTAGGTACAAGGAAGAGTATAGAGTAGACTATCTGTTTTACAAGCAGGTTAAGATATTCTAATAACAAAGTTAATTAACAAGGTTAAACACAAACTATAAGGGTTGTGTTCCTACAAACTATATACTTAAGGAGATGTGATGCTTATTAACAAGCGACTAGAGTTAGTCTAATAAAATACATAAGGGTGCTTGTGGACAAGCATATTGTACTATGCTTGTTAATAAGCAGTCACGTGTGTTATGCTTGTTAATAAGCAATTATGTGATGACCCTAGGTGTTCTGTCTTTCTCTACTTGTTGTTCCTTTAGGGAGGAGTTAAGGGTTTAGTTAGATAATACTTATTGCTGTGCTGCTCCTTCTGCACAGGATTATAACACTATCCCCCCTTCCTCTTTAGTTTGTCCTTAAACTACGTAATTGTATTTTAGAGATTTATATAATCTACAATCTCTGCATCTAGTGACCTGTAAGTTAAGATGTCTTTGTATGCCTACAACCTTTGTCTTGCATCTAAAATCTGTTAAGCTAACACGCCCTCTAAAGTTCCCTGCAATTGTTGTTTCTTTAAAGGACACAAGTGCTACATTATGCTAGGTGGTTTAAGTTGTCTGAAGTGTGCTAAATGCACTAAGGCTGGCAAGCTATGTGTGAACATGTCTTGGATGTTGTTAGATAAGACTCGCAAGGAGTATAAGAAGAAGGTAGAAGATAACAAAACTCTCCTAGCAACTGTAATTGCACAGTTGCTATAAAACAAGAGAATCTTAAAATAGGCGAATAAACGTGCGCAGCAAAAGGCGCTATGTTTAGCAAATAAGATAGCTAAGTTAGGCAAACTTGATTTAGCTAAGGAGGTTGATTGTCCTGTGGCATTAATTGGCATGTGTGCCTTGCCTACTACCTAGAGTGCCCTTAGCTTAATTAAAGAGTCTGTAGCGAACTATAGTACTTATATACTAGTTAGCAGCAACTTGTAAGGTGTGTGATTAGTTCCTATATGTTTTCTAAGTCTAGGTAACCTAACTATTTAACTAGGTACTTTTGTTGATTGCTATTCCCTTTATGTGTTATTATTTTTTTGACTTCCTACTTGTTGTTGATATCAACCTAGTAGTGGAAGTCCTTCTGGACTAGCGTTCTAGGGTTGGCTAGTTCTAACAGGGATATGTGGAACACTAGATGGATTTTTGCATTCTTAGGCAGAGCGAGTCTATAGTTAACTAGGCTTATCTGCTTAGAAATGAAAAATGGTCTAACTTTAACGTAATCTAGTTTTTTTGTAGGTCTTTGCGTTTAAAGATTTTTTGTAAGGAGATAGACTTTATCCCCCTTCTTTAGCTAAGGTGCTATTTTTTGTTTCTGGTTAACATAAGAGATTGCTTGTTCTTAAGCTTTGCTAATGTTTTCTAGCGTTTTCTTGTGTACTTCCTTTAGTTTCTAAACTAAGGAGATTGCTAATTCTGTTTGTACTAGCGTATCTAGTGCTCTAGTAAAGAGATTTAGGTGTCTCCTGTGATTTAAGAAGAATGGCGTTGCGCTAGTTGCTTCTAATAACTTGTTGTTGTATGCAATCTGTGCTATAGGTAGTAGTAAAACCTAGTTGTCTTGCTGCTAGTTGCTGTATATTTGTAGAAATGTTTCTATAGTCTAGTTTGTATGTTTAGTCTGTCTGTCTGTCTGCAGATAATAGGCTGTTAATAGCTTCTTTTTAGTACTAATGGCTGCTAAAAGCGTGGTCCAATAGTTTGACGTAAAGAGCTTGTCTCTATTGCTAATAATTAATTTAGGAATGCTGTGATGCCTAATAACTTGGTCTAGGAATACTTAAGCAAGCTGCTCTGCAGTATAGCTATGTTAGAAGGGTATTATTTCTGCAGCTTTTGTAAATCTGTCTACTACAACAAAAATTAAGTTGTAGCTATATCCTGTAATAGGGTCCTTAGAGATAGGTAGCTGCGTAACAAAGTCTATTGTAATGTTTGTTTAAGGGGCTGTTAGTAGCTCTATTGCCTGTGCTTCTCTGTATTTAGTGTGTGTGCTGTGCTTATTCTTCTAGTAGTCTACACAATCTTTAATGTACTTAGTAACCTTGTCCTTTATGTTTAGGAACTTGTAGTGTCTCCTAATAAGTTCTATTGTCCTTGTAATACTAGGGTGTCTGTAAAGCGGGTTATTATAGTAACTAGCTATAATTTCTTTCTGTAATTCTTCTAGTACTTCTAACAGGATGCGCTGTTTCTTCTAAACCTGCATTATGTTGTTAAGCTGCTGTGATAGTCCTAACAACCTATCCTTGTTAACTCTAAGTATGGCGTGTTTGTTAATTATCTTAGTTCCTGCAAGGTTGTGTTGTTGACTAAGTGCGTTAGCTCTACTATTGTCTTTTCCTAGTGTGTACAGGATCTTGAACTTGTACTATCCTAGCAGTTTAGCCTATTGAACCTGTCTCTAATTAAGTACCTTAGTTGTAGTAAACTGTACTAGATTCTTGTAATCTATATAGATAGTAAGGTCTGAGCAGCTTTCTGCGTAAACTTGCTAATGTTCTAGGGCTAATATGATTGCTAAGAGTTCTTTGTTATGCATATTGTAGCGTTCTTTAGGTCCTGTGAACTTGCATAAGTAGTAGGCAATTAGGTGCTATAGTCTATCTTGTTCCTAAGTTGCGCATGCTCCTAATGCCAAATCTAAGGCATTAGTTTTGAGTTAAAGCAGTTTTCTGCTCTTAAATGTAATTATAGTGGGTGGCTCTATGCATGCTTGCTTAAGTAAATAGAATGCATCTTCCTGCGCTTATTCCTACTTAAATAGTACGTCCTTCTGCGTGAGCTTAGTGAGCAGTAAAGCCCTAAGGGAGTAATCCTTAATAAAGCGTTAGTTGAAGTTAACAAACCTAAGGAACTCTTAAATGTTCTTAACAGTTTTGGGTGTTAGCTAATCCTTTACTACCTGTATCTTTGTTTCGCTTATCTTGACTCTATACCTTCCTACAACATAGCTAAGGAACTCTACTTTGTCCTTGTGCTATTCGCACTTCTCTAGCTTTAGCCTAAGGTCTGCTTTTGCTAAGCATTCTAACACTTGTTGCATATGGACCTTGTGTTCTTCTAGTGTCTTGCTGTACACTAGGATGTTGTTAAGGTAGGCTACTACAGTAATGTCTAGGTGTGCTTGTAGCACGTTGTTAATAAGAGCCTAGCAGACTGCTAGTGCATTAGTTAGCCTAAATAGCATAACTGTATACTTAAAATGTCTATAATAGGTTCTAAACGCTGTCTTTTATTCTTTATCTTTTTTTATGCGTATTAGGTTGTACGCTCTGCGTAGGTTGAGTGCAGTAAAGAACTTTGCTTCTAATAACTAGTCTTGTAGTTCTGTTATGTTAGGCAGCAGATACTGATTTTTAATAGTAATGTTGTTGAGCTTTTAGTAATTAACGCAAAGTTGTAGTTTGCTGTCTTTCTTTAGTATAAATAGAATAGGGAATCCTGCTAGGGATTTAGATTTCCTAATAAATCCTTTTGCAAGGTTCTCCTTAATGTTGTCTCTTAGTATCTTGAGTTCTTTCTCAGATAACTGGTATATAGGCCCAAAGGGTGGTTCTTTCCCTTCCTAGAGCTTAATCTCACAATCCTAAGATTGATGCTTAGGTAGCGCTTTTGCAGATAGCTCTTCTTTAAACATCTAGGTGTACTAACAGTACATGTCTGGTATAGCAGGAGTTGCACTGTTTTTCTCCTTAACTGTTGTAGAGGGGCTTTCTAGGTCTACACAATTAACTGCTCTATCTTAGCGCGTCTAATAGTTTGAAGAGATGTTGTTAATCTCCTTCTTATCTACTAACTCTAGCGTAGGTTGCGTAGGCTAGCGTGTAGTTATGCTGCATCTACACCCTTTAAATAAAAGCTGTTGATCTTTCTAATTAATCTGTAGGTTGTGCTTTTGTAACTATAGCAATCCTAATATAACATTGTAAGTGGCTGTACTTAAGACGTCTAGTGATATTAACTTATAGTGTTCTTGTATCTAGAGGGGTTGGCACTTGACTTTGTGTGTTATAACTGCTTCTCCTAGCATTAGTTCTCTATTAGCTACTTAGAGCTGATACGAGTGTTCTTTGCGCAAGGGGCGTAGTCTAGCTAGCTATACTCTGTGTAAGGAAACGTAATTCCCTTGTGCTCCTAAGTCTAAGAGTGCTAATAGCTTCTTCCTATTTAGTACAATAGGGAGCTTAATAAGGTTATAGGTCCTAATAGAGTTAATAGTAAGACTCTAGGTGCCCTTGTTTGTTCCTCTAAAAAAGACTTGTTGTCTGTTCTAAACCCTTTAAATTCTTTTAGATCTTGGTGTTTCCTGCATCTAGGGTTGAGGCATAACTGCTAATAGTTGTTAAAGCAGTTGCTATTAATTAACAGCTGCATTTGTGTTGCTGTAGTTAGATTATTGTCTCTAGGAAATATAACGTAGTTGCGTTTATTAATTAAATAAATGTTACAAAAGTTGTTGGTGCACTTGTACTATTGTACACAACAGTAGTTGTAGGGCAATAGAAAATAGTGCGCTCCTAACTTGTCTTTATAGTGCGTTGCGCACCTGTTATCTCTACATATAGTCTATAAAAGATTTATATATTTTAGGTTCTAGGAATCTAGGATGTACTGTGTACAAGGGTTAATAGTAGCTAATAGTAGCTAGCTTGTTATGTAGTTCTGCGTGCGTTGTAATTCCTAATTGCACTAGTTTTCTTCCTCTAGTTTGTTGTTGATTTTGTTAATAAGGCGCTAGCAGTCTATAAGGTCTTCCTTAAGTCCTCTAATGATTGCATTGAGGCTACGTTTTGGCCTTACATGCTTAAGTGGTGGTGTTGGCTAGCGTACAAGGGATTAACACATGTTGTAATATACTTAGTTGTTTTCCTTGCGCTCCTGTTGTTGTTAAGTGTAGTAGTGTCTCTTGTAGCGCTAACAGTGTGCTAATCTAGATCTAATCTAAGCTAGGGTCCTTCTAGTTGTGTCTAGAAGGTTGTTTATCTTGTCTTGATATTCTTGTAATTCCTTATATAGTGTTGCTGCGCGCTTAGGAGGTTTGATATACTCTGTATTGTCCTTAGGATTAGACTCTAGGTCTTCTATAAGTTGTCCTACTTTATTAGTAATTACTTCCTATTTATCACTAGCATCTGTGTCTTTGTGACAACAGGACAGTATGTTAACTTGCTAGAGAACCTTGTTCTTTATGCAGTAGTCCCTAGCAAAGTGGCCTGTCTTGCTACAGTTATAACAGGTTTTGTTGTTCCTGTTGCCTAAGTTGTTGCTTCCCTTGCTCTTTTTGTTCTAGCGTCCTAGTGGGCTTAGTCCTTTGTTAAGGTTTAAGAGGTCTATAGCTTTGGGTCTGTAGTATCTACTGTGCGTGTTGTTGTAGATACGTTAACTGCTGTTAGACTAGTAGTTGTTACAGTTGCCTTAATTTCCTTAGTTTAGGTTGTTGCGCCACTAGTTGCGTAGGGGCAGGCAATTGTTGACCTTAGTCACAACGCGCGCTCTAGGGTTGTCCCTTAATTCTATCTAAAGCTTGTATAGCTTGACGTCAATGTTAATTGCTTTATTGACTAGTTTGTCTAAGGTGTTAGTACTAGCGCCAGTGTGCATTAGTTCCTCCTTAACTTTAGGCTTAAGGCCTTGTTTGAACATAGTTATTAACGCGGTGTCACCCTACTCTATATTAGCAGTAAGTTGTTGAAACTTAGCAGCGTAGTTAGCAGTAGACTAAGTTTGTTTAATGCGTTAGATGTTGCGACGTGCAATAGCTAGTTTGTTTAAGACTCTAAAGATTGGCTTAACTAACTTCTTGAACTTATCAAAGTTGTTAAACTAGAACAATACTTTGTTAGGACATTTGTCTAACATAGCCTTCTAAAGGAAAGGCTTAATCTATTTAAAAGCGTTGCTATGTATGTAACTTGCGGCTAGCATAACGTGTTTGTTGTTAGGGATCTTGCTTCCTTAAAATTTGAAGAACAAGTTGAACTAGAGGAGCTAGTTGTTAAGCTTGTTTTAATCGCTATTATAGGTGTCAGGCTTAGCAACGTTTATAGTGCTGAATGTTGTAGGGGCATCTATGTTGACGTTGTCTAAGCGAGAGCTGCTAGGGGTAGCACAGTTTCCTAAAGTACTTATCTTAGGGGTGTTTAAAATGTTAAGTTTTACACTTTAGACAAAGTCTGTAAGTAATCATTTAATTAGGTCTTAAGGATAAATACAAGAGCAGGGAACTAGGTAGGGTAGTAAGTAGTATGCGTCTAGGACCTTAGCTACTTAGGTGCAAGGAAGAGTATAGAGTAGACTATCTGTTTTGCAAGCAGGTTAAGATATTCTAATAACAAAGTTAATTAACAAGGTTAAACACAAACTATAAGGGTTGTGTTCCTGCAAACTATATACTTAAGGAGATGTAATGCTTGTTAACAAGTAACTAGAGTTAGTCTAATAAAATATATAAGGGTGCTTATAGATAAGCATATTGTACTATGCTTGTTAACGAGCGGTTACGTGTGTTATGCTTGTTAACAAGCAATTACGTGACAACCCTAGGTGTTCTGTCTTTCTCCACTTGTTGTTCCTTTAGGGAGGAGTTAAGGGTTTGGTTGGATAATACTTATTGCTATGCTGCTCCTTCTGCACAGGATTGTAACACTTAGCTAGTAGCTACAGCGCATGCTAGAGGTCTAAGAAGCATAAGCATAAAGCAGTAGTAATATAGAAGCTACTTGCCCTCTTATTTATTATAGATGCTAGGCTTGTCTTACAGCTTATTGCAAAGCTGTCTAAAGAACTTAGACTTAATTAGCATATTAACAGAATTATAAAAGCATTAGGCTGCAATTACATAGTAGGTTAAGCTATTAGTAACTAGTTTATACCTTATATGTATAGCTTCTCTATAGTAAGCGCTACGTGCGTATTTTTTATTTGTTAGCTAGTGTGCTTACTTTGTTGTAGCTCTAACTAGTAGACGCTGTTAAGCAGCAGTGTCTAAAGATTTAGTTAGGAACAGTCTATTAGCTAGGACTAAATCCCTTGTCTTCCTCCTCTTTTAGATAGAAAATCTATAAGCCTATAAACATATATAACATGCTTAACAAGGTAATATTATAGTGTTGTAGTACTCTAGTAGAGTAAGATTCTAGTAACAGCTTTAGCCTAGCATATAAGCATAAATATTAATTATTATATACTACTATTAAAAAATCTCTAGCTTTAACCTTAAGGAAAATCTACAAATCTAGCTTAGTAATAACAAAAGTTATGCTACTAAATTAATTTTACTTATTAGATTTACTCTATTTCTATTGTAGTAGATTATATATCGTTTTCGCATTAATCCTTAGCAGAGGTAGTTAGTTAATAGGCTAGCTGTGTACTTTTTATGTATACTATGCATTAAAACCTATACTCTATCTATCTTTCTACTTCTATAGCTTATTTACTATCTACTATGCCTCTAAAACGTACACACAAGTCTGCTAATATAGCTAAATTAGTTGTAAAGTACCTAAAACGCACGCTAAAGCCCTTATTAAAGAAGCGTAGAGATAGTAGCTAGTCTATCTATTACACTACACTAGAGCCTCTATCTACACCGCTTACAGAGCTTCTAAACATACCTTCAACCTAGTTAAATAGGCCTATACTTGTAGATACCTTACCTTAACATACATCCCTACGCTAAGATCTACAGCTAGCCTAAAGCACTTTTGCTAACTAAGCTATAGTTACTACCTACGCACCTTTGCCTACAATAGTTAACTAGACTACTAATAAGGATTAGATAGTAAGTGCTTTTCTAACATATGCCTACTCTTAACTTTGTCTATTAACTAACAAAAAACTACAGATTCTAAAGGGCATCTTTGCTTCTTATAAAATTAAGATCTTAAAGAAGTTTCTTAAATACCTACCTACAGAAATTAGTAAAGGTTAGTTTCCCTTTAACTTACAAAAGTTTATTAACTAACTCTAGGTTTAGGCTGCACCTTAAAGGTAGTTTCTTATTGCTTAACCAACTTGCGTAGCCAATAGCACCAGCTTAGGTTGCTAGACTACTAATGCTACTCTAAGCTCTTCTTGTTCCTTTAAGACTATAGCTACGCCTAGGACTCCCTAAACCTCTAAGGGCATTGCATTGCTTTATTGCAGCAAGACTTTAGCTAAGACACTTAACAACAATGTAACCTCTAACAACGCAGCCTCTAACAAAATGCTAGCCTTTTATCTAGTTAGTTGTAAGCAGGCTTATTTACTAAAAATTCTTAAGTTGTACAAAGAGTCCAATGCTGCTAATAATAATAGTAAGAACAAATTTATTTCTGCTGCAAAGCGCGTTAAGGAAGAGGTTGCTAAGGATAATAGTATTAGCTGCCTATCTCCTACTAATACTATTGCCTAAGAGGAGGAAGAGAAGCCTGCCTATAAAGAGGACTCCCTAAAGTCGCCTATAGGCTGTAAACATGCAAGTAAGAGTAAGAAGAGAGGCAAGAAAAAGAAGGCTAAGGTTAAATCACTCAATGCTAGCAGGTACAATAAAGTTATAGAGAGTAGTAAGGTAAGTAAAAGTAAGACAGTGTTTATTTAATAGAAGATGCATGTTGCTACTCTAAAGGCGTTACAAGTTATTAACAATAATACCTTAGAGTTACAAATTAATACTTAATAAGCCTTAGAGTTACGTAGACTATAAGGCTCTTAATAATAGTGCATAGTAGAGCTCTAAGCCTCTTATACTCTACCTTATAGTTATTTACCTAAGGTAGTGTTAGTAGTAGCATAATGTAGTGCATTACACTATAGTAATAACTCTAGTTAAGTAGGTAGTGTACGCTTATAGTTGCCTAACCTATAGGTGCGCAGTGTAGCAAGTTAGATATATAACTTACATACATTCGTACGTTGCTGCTAGATACATAGGTCTACTTACACTAGCTTTATAAGTACAGTAGAAACCTTGTTTGCAGCGTCTAGCAGCTGTTATAGTAGCTTTTAGGGTGTCCTCTAGAGTTGTAATAATGAAACAAATTTAGAAATATTAATTTAATTTTGTTTAATAACTTTAAAACACCTAAATAAAACCTCTCTGCTCTTTATTACTATATAGAATTAATATATTAGCTTCTAATTATTAAATCTGTTTAAAAATCGTAATCGTGAGGTTGTTAGGATAGCTAGGGTAGCAGCTAATAATTAATTTCCTAGGGTTGTTTACTCCCCTCCCTTCATTAACACTATAGCAATAGTATAGTTGCTAGTAGAGTGAAAAGATAGCTGTAGTCACTATAAATTAAACCTATAAGCTTAAAAAAAGGCCCTAGATGTAGCTCTAACTAGTAGACACTATTAAGCAGCAGTGTTTATAGACGTAGTTGTAGACAGTCTACTAGCTAAGACTACGTTCCTTCTTGTCCTTGTCTTCCTCTACTTTTAGATCTAAGATTTATAAGGCTATAAACATATATAATATACTTAACAAGGTAATATTGTAGTGTTGTAGTGTTGTAGCAGGGTAAGATTCTAGTAATAGCTTAGGCCTAGCATATAAGCACAAATATCAATTATTATACATAACTATTAAACAATCACTAGCTATAACTACAGGGTAAATTTAAAATTAAGCTTAGTAATAACTTGTTGTGCAGCTTAGAAGTAATTGCTATATACTAGAGAAATAACTTGCTGTATAACATAGAAGCAACTTACTACTATGCCTTAATGCAACTTGCTGCTATGCCTTAATATAACTTGCTGCTATGCCTTAACACAACTTGCTGCTATGCCTTAACACAACTTACTGCTATGCCTTAACACAACTTACTACTATGCCTTATCAAAAAGTAAATCATAT
>SATY01001084.1:0-12851 GCA_004335155.1 Ascochyta viciae
AGGATAGACTACTTTCTTCCCTAATCTAGAAGACCTAGACTAACTAGACTAGGTAATTCCAAAATAGGAAGCGTATAGCCTAAAGAGGCAAGAGGAGTAAATATAGTAATAAGATAAGATAATATAATAGACAAGTTATTATATCAAATGCTAGGTACAGAACAAAGAGAGGGGGAAAGCAAGTAGTATTTATATTCTACTTTCGCTTCTCTCTATTACAAATCAGAAGATTCTAGAATAGCTATTACTAATAGATGCTTAGGAATCCAAAGTAGATTTCTAAGTAGATTGCGTAGCTATTTATAGTAAGAAAGCTAACTCTAGATCTAGTAAAGCTATTGCTATAATAAGCATAGCTTTCTAACGCTCTCTAGCTAGGCATTCTTCAGATAGTACTTTACTAGATTAGGTAAGAGCTAAACCTAATTAGGAAAGTACCTGTATTTAGGCCTAATATATATATATTTAGGCTAAACAGCTTAAATTGCCTTTTTAGATAATAACTATTCCTAAAAAGGAAACTATCTAATAAAGATTATAAGAAGAAAGTCTTATAACTTTACAGTAGTAAATACTCTACCTAAGCTATAGAGAGCTTAAACAGAGTACTTCTATAGAAGACCTAAATACACTCTACTAACTTTATCTAGATTAAGTGTTATTTTACCTAGTACTAGATTCTAGATAATAGACTGTTGTATAGCTCTAGACTAATCTAGTGCTATCTTAGTTAAAGAGTTTAAAAAGTTGTATACTATAAGCTTGCCTTCTATATTAGTAATCTTAAGAGCTTTAGCCTTGCTATATAAGAGCTTCTATTCTTAGTGCTATTTTTTAGAATTCTATTAAATCTGCCCAGCCTTCTAGAGATAAGCTTAGTACTAGGCGTGTACTAAGTTCTTCTTACTAGCATTAAATAGAGCTAGCTCCTTCTTTAGTATCTTAATTAGAGCTTAGAGAGTTAACTTCTTCTCTTTAATAAGTGTTATTATAGCTAGAGTTATAATTGCTAGGTTTACTATAGTATTAACCTATGTCTATAGATTCTATAAGTGCGTAGACTAGAAGGCCTAGTTACTTAATTTAGCTTTATACTCTATACTATATATCTTATATAGTTTAGCGTTATTTAAGGTTATTAAGCTAGGTAGCTCTAGCTGCTTAGGCTTAGACTAGTGTATTAGTATTATATTCTTAGCTAATAGATTAATCTACTCCTGTATTCCCCTACTTATTACATAGAATTTAAGTTAGATATACTATCCTAGCTATTAGAATTAGTTAGTAAGCGTATAAGCTCTCTTTAGAATTAGAGTATTAGTTATTACATAGATTAATTAGGTTTGTAAAGATATAAGAGGAGTAGTTACTAAGTAGTGTATTCTAGCTAAGTATATAGAGGAAGATTATTCTAGTCTTAAAAAGCTAGGCTTATAACTATTATTAGATAATAAGCTTAAGAATAAATTAGGAGATAGATTATTAATTTATATATAGGTGTCTACTTAGGTTACTATTTATATGCTTATTAAGCGTCCTATACTCTTATTAGCTAATTGCTTAATATTCCTGGTATAGACAATTAGCCTGCTGTATACATGGCACGAGTAAGGGGAGATTTGAATCTGTTGGTGAGTCGGCCTAACCTCGGGCAGAGTAGATCTGGGTGAGCCGAGCTTCTGGTGGGTGGATCCGGCGTTCGGTGACGTTGCAACACATACCTACACGCCCTACTGTCCCAACACGCCCTACTGTTTTGACAGATGTCATTGTTGGTGTTAATGAGAATGAGACAGTCATATAAGCTTGCACCGCTGGACCCTTCCAGTCTACAATGACAGCTTAGTGCAACATCATGGGTTTCTCGTTCAACATGATTAGCGTATCATATACGTGGAGCTTTTTGCTATTCGGAGCGGCAGCTCTTGCATTCATCATGAGTACAGCTGGAAAGTACCTCAAAGTATGTTATAGGATTGGGACCCCAGCTTGACCATTACTGACTATGCATTCAGAGCGCAACACGTTTATCTATCAAGAAAAGGGACTTGGTAGTTCCAGAAGATGCATACTATAGCATATCGCCTCTCAAAGACTTCGACGTCGACACCGAAGAGCCGATCAAGGCCCGTCCCTTCAAACCAAAATTCCACATGACAATGGGTACGTTCTGGGCACGCAACACTGTTAGATACCACCTTTTGATGTTTGTACTAGCGATCGAGAATATCACACTCTCCGAATTCATAGTCAAAGACAAGACATACCACGAGCGCATCAAGATGCGCCGCAAGCTTCTCGCCGATGAGCATCACGAAGTCGTAGGCGCGAACCCCAAGGCCAGCCCAGCAGTCCTGGAAATGTACAAATGGCTCACACACACCTACCTCCCCGATCGGTTCCCCACAATGTTCAGCCTCACTCCCACAGGCCTGCTCAATAAAACGACTCAAGAAACCCTCCCCCTCTCTCCAACCTCAGCAACCCACGCCCTCGAACTCATGGGCTCGCACATCGACGACGACTTCCTCTTCCTGCTCCCCTCCTCCGCACCCGAAGACGAAGGTAAATACCGCCTCGAAGCATTCATAACCTGCTTCCCCTCCGGATTCAACACGCGGACCAAGCTCGGCCTCCTCCTCGCCGCCATCCACGGCCCAGTACCGCACTACCAGCAAAAGCTCGAGCGATCCATGGACAAGTTCTTCGCCATGCTGCCTGTCGGCAAAATCGTTCGCCGCTGGAACTGGACTATCTCTACCTCGGGCGACTTGTTTCGCGCAAAGGGCCTCCATGCTACGCCTGAGCAGGCGGCAAGAGAGTCTAGGGATGTGGATCTTCAGACTACGTTTCTTCGCTGTGAGAGGCAGACGTTGCATCGGTTGCCAGAGTCCAAGGCTGTCGTGTTTGCGTTCAAGACGTATCAGTATCCGATTGTGCAGTTGAGGGATGAGGGGAGTGGCGAGGCGCTATGTGAGGCGATTGATGGGGTGGAGACGGGGAGCGTGCCGGGGATGGCGGTTTACAAGAGGCATGTGGTTTGGGCGGGTAAGGTCAAGGCGTTTCTGAGGGGGGAGATTGATGATGATGCGTGAACAGTGACAGGCGGGTGAGATGTGGAGTAAGGTTGTTATGACTTCTTCGCCATATATCCGAGGCCTTCAAATTGTTTGCCTCAATACATCCATTCTTCTATCCTAGTCTACGTCGGGAACGGGTACGCCGTTGATGATTGTCATGCCCTCCTCTCGTCCCAGAGACTTCATAGCTTTAGCAGCCTCCTCGTGTCTCAACTTCTTCGTTTCTTCGTCTGTGACAAGTATGAAGTCGTATGTGAGCAGCTTTGTGCCCTCTTTCACGTTGTACTCCTTTGCCTGCTCAGGCGTCACTGTGTCAAGACCTACGATGAGCGACTCCTTGACTCCAAACACGGCGTCAGATGTCTCGTAGTCGGACCCGCGGATGTATAGAGCGCTGCAGGAATTTGGTCAGCTTCTGGACTCCCGTCTATAGTAAAGTTGGGAAAACGGGATACTCACGTAACCAGGTGGTCGAACCCATCCTTGTCAAACATGAAATGCATATGACTCGGCCTCCAACAGTGCCTCCCAAGCTTCTGCAACAGCTTCCCCACCGGTCCGTCGTGCGGGATCGGGTACGGAACAGGCACGATGGCATGGAACCAGAACAAGCCTTCCTTGTCGCTGTGGATGACTGCCCTGCCATCCGCCTTGCTCCCCCGGTCGTCGTACTGCACGTCGTACTTGCCGTGGCTGTCCGTTTCCCAGATATCTACTTTGACGCCCTCGATTGGCTCGCCGGATGTGGACTTGACTGTGCATAGTACAAGTAGTGGATCGCCGTTGGGGTCGGCGGAGATGGAGAAGCCGTTCTGGTCGGCTGGGGCGTCGTGGGTGTGGAAGGGTCCCAGCACAGTTCCTTCTGTCGAGTGTGACGGCTTAGGGTGGTCGATGGAGTCAACGAGGAGGGAGAGACCGACTATGTCGGAGAGCAGGATGAATTCCTACATGGTCTGAGTGTCTGCGAAGGAAGGTACGGTTAGGGTCAGACGTACCTGTCGTACGTCTGTACATATCTGTCCGACTTGAGTGAGGAACTGGATTCCTGCCATCCACTCATCAAAGCTCAATCGTGTCTCGCGCGCGAAGTCATGAAGGTGCGAGACCAGGCGCTCCATAACGTACTTGAATCTCGGATCGCCGCATTGCGAGTTGATGCGGACTACGTTCTCCGTGATGTTGTCAATCGTGAGGTCTTTCAGGACTGGCACTGAAGTATCTTTAGAGCCGGTAGAAGACATCCTAAACTTGACCTGCTTCAGCTTCAGCTTCGACTTGTTCTTGTTCTTCTTCCTGTTGTTGCAGTGGCTGGCGTTCTGCCCAGAGTTGTCTAGACGATGCAGACGAGGCGTGAGACCAGAGGTTGTAGTTACGAAAACCAATAGCTTGGGCAAGACCTTGAACCAAGTTAAGTAAGAGTTGCACGACGAGGTCGATCATATCTCAAGCTATGGATGTTAGCTTAAACGGCACTATTCATTAGCAGGGAAGTAGGGACGATGGAACCGTCCCACGGCTTATAAGCTCGGCAGCAGCTGTGCATCCTGGCGCAGTGTCTGATGACCACGTCGGACGCCTCATAGGCTGCAGCATTTGTTCGACAAGTCGGTGCCCCGCTTGACGCTTTGAGATGAATACGACAGGCGGGCACGCGGGGAACTCGGTACGCGGGTGCTCCGCTAGCGCGGGGTTTCTCGGCTTACAAAGAGCTTACTCTTTCGTACATCTCCGTGTTGTCAAATTCCAGCCTTGTTCGAACCAGAGCAGCTTTAGGGGTGGTTGATATTGTTTTCATGGTCTGATCGTTGGTTGGTACAAGTGTTCCAATGTCCGTCTTGAGAAGAGCAAACATGAACGAACTACGTCATCGTTGGACTGTTTGTCAGCCCTCGTTGATTCAGGGAGTCGTTTCTATCCTTCTTCTTGCATGTCTGGTTTGTGCTGTTGGATGGATCTCATCATACCGCAATAGATCGCAGCGCCATTCTGCTCCTAAGAAAAGTCAGAAAGGACACGACGAATGCCCATTCACGATCCGTCAATTGAACAAAACCACATATCTCATTCGTGAAAAAGATCGATTCGTAAGCCATTGAAAGTATAGTCACGAAAGAGTTATAGAACCTGACAGTAGCAGGGCGAGTATCCCCACATCTACGTGAAGAAACACACAGAGACCCTGCCAACCGGACAAAGAGCAAGCGTATTCATCGTAAACGACACTGGATGCGGGACTACCACCAGCAACCATGAATGGAACATCCAAACCTTCATCGAGCACCACCTAAACCCAAACAACGACAACATCCCCTACCTCATCATCCTCTCGCACTGCCACTACGACCACATCCTAGGCCTGGATCCCCTTCTCCACCACACACAACACCACCGCAGCACCACCATCTCCTCATCCTCGCACAACCGCAACTTCCTCCACCCCCGATCCCACCTGGTACAACACTCGTTATGCGCAAGCATGAACCTTCACTGTCCCGACTACACCACCACGCTCTGGGCACACGACCACCACCGTCTCACCATCCCCCATCCCCAGCTCACCACACCGCTGCTTCTCCCCATCACAACCCTGCATACCCCTGGCCACACGCCCGACAGCCTCACCTGGTACGACGAAGACGAGCGCGCGCTGTATGTCGGGGACTCGCTGTACGAGCGGGAGAGTTCGGAGTCGCGCTGTTCGCCGTGGGGGCGGGAGGCGCCTGCGCCGATTCTGTTTCCGAGTGAGGGGAATCTGACGGAGTGGTGGCGGAGCGTGCATGTCCTGTTGGGGTTTGTGGGGGAGAAGAATAAGATGGTGGGGCGTGGGCGTGTGGCGCTTTCGTCGGGACATGTCTCGGTTGGTGTCGATGCTGTGGTCTGTTTGCTGGGTGTGAAGGGGTTTATGGCGAGGGTGTTGAGGGGCGAAGTGGAGGTTCAGGAGCAGCCGGAGAAACGCGGGGAGCGGTTTGGGTCTTGGGTTGAAGAGGGTGGGAGGTTTAGTCTTGGGGCACCGTTGAGGGTTGTGGAGGAGGGAAGGTTGGGTATCCCTGAGGACGAATGGCGATATTGTGGAAAAGTTGGGTTGAACTGCCGGTCGTAATGATAGCACTGTGAACTGCATGGTGCGAGATGGTCCTGTCCGGAGGCCTCGACTACTGTACGTTTATTGTAATATGTAGCTACACTTACTCACATCCGCTGTGAGAGCGGTTACCCGTAACACGGACTTTTGGATATACAGGACTATAGAAACCAATACGTCTCTAAAGTGGACGTACAGCACCTGCATACGAACTACACGCCGCAAGTATACATGGACGGTCTCTGTCTTATGGAAGAAGCTTGGACTGCACGGTGTGCTGATACAGAACCCGCCGTGGAATATTTATCACATGGACGTTTTGTGCGAGAGCAAAGGTATCCATATCGTATATTTCAATCGATCCGAGTCATTACATCTCATTGCTCCAAGCAGTTGTCCGCCGACATTCTTGTTGCTTTGTCCTTACAAATGACCCAACTCTTCTACTGCTTAAGCTGCTCCTTCTTCTCCGCCTCAGTCAGACCAATGGTATCCGTTCCACTCCTGGACGTGTCCTTGACAAAGTTGCCTCCGGCTAGAGGAAAATGTCAGTATCTGCATAGCTTCATTGGAAGTACGAAGACTCACCCTTGGTAGTGTCTCCAAGACCCTGTGTGAGCCCGGTGACTGTGTCACCCACGCCCTTTCCTGCAGTGGTGACGACGTTGCCTGTGGCGTCTGTGACGGCTCCGACACCCTTGCCAAGCGTGTTGGTTGCAGCGCCTAGAGTGTTGCCTGGTGTAAGTCAGTATCTCTATTAGAAGTAATGCAAGCGATGGTGTTGGTGAGTATGTGTTCCGAGGGAAAGGGAGCTGATGAGGGGGGAACGCAGTGGAACATACCGATGCCACTGGTTGCGGTGCCGAAGAAGCCTGTGGACGGTCAGCGTTTGATCATGAGGGATGTTTTATTCATGAACAGTTGCGAAGGATATCTCGATGCTCCAGGTGTTGCTGCTATGTGAGTTACGTCGAAGAGACAGTGACATACCCTTCTTCTGCTGCTGTTGCTGATTCTGCTCGGCCATGATGATGTTTGGTGCTTGTCTAGATAAACGTAGATGATTATTGGATGTGTGTAATGAGTAAGATGTCAAGCAGTTCGTTACTGCTATATATGGCATCTCAGCCCTGTATGACGTCGTAGCTGCCCTTCAGGTACACATCCTTGTCGCAACCCCTCACCTAGTGATACCTGGCGAGGCAAACGGTGATCGCTAACGCTCAACGGCTCTCACAGGCTGAGACCCGTGTTGGCTTGCAGATCGATCTTCGTGTTATCACATCATTGACAGGGATGGGCCCCACGCGGGACGGGCTGTCGAGGGGACAAATCGTGATGTTGTGTAGGTGGATGTCAGAATTGAGGGATCGGGCACGGAACAGTTGAGAGCACATCATATGAAGTTATCAGTTCATTCTGAATTAGATCGAGCTATGCACACGAAAAACCTGCCATCTGTCGTAAATCCTCCCATCATGTGCGTGTGTTCATACGGTCATGCCGAGGCAATCCGTACTGAGTACCTCTTCCAGCAAAGTGGTCCAAAGACAGACCCGGGAGGAAACGACCATGAGGAACGCGTTGCAGGCGTCCATCACTCGCACCCTAAAATCAAAAATGTGCAGGAACGAGAAACGAGGAAAGGGTACTAGAACCAGAAGACAAAACATCCACCTAAATCGCAGAGGCGTTCGGTGTGGAGGCTCCCTTAGCAAATCCGGAACGCCATCGTGGTATTGTACCCGCTCATGATACAGGCCGAAAGATGGTCAAAACACCACCATCCTTTCGAGACCCGAGACTCGACAACAAAGAACTTTTGAACCCCGCTAGTCCTGATGCGAAATGCAGCACAATGCGCGCAGAAAATGCCCCTGTCTATGCAACGAAACAAGCGATTAGATTACCGCGTGTGGTGCTGTCTATGGGTATGACCGCCACGCGCTGAAACGAATTAGAAGGTAATCACTCGGACGGCTTTGATTCCGTCTCGGCGGCAGCTGCTTGTGGGGAGCCAACCTCGCCAGCGTTGTCTTCGGCTTCGAGGGCTGCTAACGCACTGCAGAGGGGTTAGGATGTGTTCTCCTTTGATGTTGTGAAGAATGACTTACTCGAAAGCATTTGCATGCGCAGTTGACTTCTCCTTCTGTACTGGGGGAGTGCCGGTACGGGATGAGTTACCCGACTCGTCGCCTCCGCGGCCCATCATACCGGGACCGAGACCACGACGGCCACTGCCGCTGCGGCTACCCAGCATAGAGGGGCCAAGAGAACCGGTGTTGCTGAGTCCGCGGGCGGATGCGCCCTTGGACAGCTTGCGGAGATCGTCCATCTGTACACGGCCGCCGGTGTCCTGGGGAGGCATCATGCCACCGCCAGAGAATGAGCGCGCGTCACCGCGTCCCATGGGAAGACGACCACCGCCTCCACCACGCTGCGAGCGCGATCGCTCCATCTCAGCAGCCTGCTGCGCGGCAACGGCTTCCTGGTGAATTTCGGCAATGGTCTTGGGTCCCTTGAGAATGTCCTTGGACTTCCAGCCAGACTTGCGGAGGTCGATCGTGTCCAACAGCATGAATTGCAGACGAGATGGGAGACCTTCCATGTTCATGACCTTTTCGACACGCTCAAAGTACATGTTGATCATCTTGGGACCGGCCTCAGCAGACTCCATGGTGGAACCGACGGTGCGCAGAAGCTTGACCAAGCTCTCGATGGCAGACTCATCAGGCAAGCCTTCAAAGTCGAGAAGCTTGAGGACGCACTCGTGCATAATACGCAGAGTCAGCATGCCCAGCTTGTAAAGCTCACCAATGAACTGGATGAGACCGAGACCCTTGCGCTTGGCGGCAGCGGCAATGTAGTACTCGTCCGACAGCATGGTGGCTTCCTTGCCCTCATCGGGTACCTCGGGCAGGTTGACTTCCCAACCGCGCTCGAACTCTTCCTGACAGCGGTTAAGAAGGTACTTGCGGAACAGAGCTCCACCGACGACAGGGTTGTTCTGCTTGTCGCGGACGTTCTCATCCTTGATGTCGTGACTCATAGTCTGAAGCATGCGGTTGCAGAACTTGGCGTACATGGAAGACCAGTGAGACTCGTCACAAGCCTTCTCGAAGGTGAGCTGAATGACCTGGCGAAGCGTGCGGCCATCAGTCTCATCCTTGGACTGTGCAGCAATCTCGAGAATCTGGTCTGAGATCTTGTCGAACTTCTCGGGCGTCATCTTGTTGAGAGCAGCCTTGACCTTACGCTGCACCATGTCAGGAGCCATGTGGCCGGTGATGACCTGCTTCTCGGATCCGTGGGGTTTCCAGCCAGTGGTGGACTTTTCGAGGTCCTTGACTTCCTTGCCGGCAGTGAGAGGCATAGTCTTGACATCTGACTGGTGGCCCTTCTGACCACCACCGCCGCGGCGGCTGCGGTCACCACGACCACCCTGCGAACCAACACGGGGAGAGTTGGGTCCAGGCTGGAAGGAAGACGAACGAGTCATACCAGGTGGACCCATAGGGAAGCCACGCTGGCTGCCACCTTGTACGAAAGGTGCCAGGGGGTTCGTCATTGTGCCACCACGGCCAGAGGCTTGTTCGAAACGCTGTTGCGAGGTTGTGCCGGGAGGCAGTGTGCGTGTGGTACCAAAGGCACCTCCTTGACCAAAGTTGCCCATGCCGCCAGGGCCACTGAGACCAGAGCGGCCTGAAGGAGCGCGACCACCGACGGTGTTACCGCGAACGGAGGGGGTGCGAGCCGAGTCGGAACCATCACCAACGGTCTCCTTGAGCTTGAGATCCCAGTCAACCGATGGCTTCTCCTTGAAGACTTCCTGGAATTGGAGCAAGAAGTCCTTGTCATACTGGCGGCCCTTGCTCTTGGAACCTTGGTTCAGTGCAGGGTTAGGAGACTGGATGCCCTCAGGGTAGTTGATAGCTTCGTTGCGGATCGCAATGAAGCGAGCTGTCTTGAGAGACTCCATTCCAGCAGTGGGCTGAGCTGGCTCGACAGGCTTGTTGGTCTCAAGCTTGAGCGCGGCCGGCTTGGGCTTTGTGGCAGACGAGGGCTTGGCCGTAGGCGCAGGAGCAGCTGCGGGAGGTGTGGCATCCTCGCTGGGCTCCTCTCCAGTGGCTCCAGGACCGAACATGGTGTTCTTCTTCAAAGAGGCAAAAAGCTCCTTGTCCTTGGCCTCACGTTCAGCCTTCTGCTCCGGTGTCTCGTTCTCGCGGGCAATCTCAGCAGCTTCGGCTTCGCGTTCGGCCTTGCGCATAGCCTCTTCGGCAGCCTTGACCTTGTCGCCAGCCTTGGCATCCTCTTCGGCCTTCTTGCGCTTCTTCTCCTCTTCGTAGCGCTTCTCCTCTTCGTCGCGCCTCTTGTCTTCAGCCTCCATCTCGGCAATCATGCGCTCGAACTCTTCCTCTTCCTTGCGCTTCTTCTCTGCTTCATCGTCCTCGGCCTCTTTGGCGGCGTCAGACTCTTCCTTCTCCTTGGCCTCCTTAGCGGCCTTCTCTTCAGCTTCCTTGGCCTCTTTGGCGGCGGCTTCTTCCTTGTCTTTGGCCTCTTTGGCAGCAGCTTCTTCCTTCTCCTTGGCTTCTTGAGCAGCCTTCTCTTCGGCAGCCTTGGCGTCGTCCTTCTTCTTCTGCTCAGCTTCAGCCGCGGCCTTGGCTTCAGAGTCAGCATCGTCTTTGGCCTTCTTGTCCGCTTCTTCCTGAAGACGGAGCTTCTCCTGGAACTGCTTGACGAAGTCGGCCTTCTTCTCGCTTGCCGACTTGGCAGGCGCTTCCTCAGCGCGGGTGGCATCTGAGGCGCTGGGGGCGCGAGGAGGTGGCGTAGGCGTGGCGACGATGGCGGGAGACTTTGACTGTGCAGGAGCAGCAGGCGCCGCGTTGGGTGCGGGCGAGGAAGCACCCTTGCCCTTGTTGTTGAAGTCAACCACCTCGCCATCGGCGTTCTTGATGATGATGGCCTTGCTCTGTTTCTTGGGGCGCTCAAAGGCGCTCGAGCTCGGTGCAGGGCTGGCCGATGTAACGCTGGGCGTGTGTGTGTGCGAGATGTGGTTCACGTTGGTCATGGCAGGGGTGGTAGGCTGAGGAACAGCAGAAGGTGGGCGTTCGGACATTTGCGACGGAGTGCGCGACATGCTCTGTCCCTGAGGTGGCTGACCGTAAGGACCTGGCATGGAGTAGGGGTTTTGCATCTGCTGAGGGAAGCCGTGGCCACGACCAGGGCTAGCAGGAACACCAGGGTAGTGAATCGACTGCTGCAGTCCGTACTGCTGGCCACCGTAGTAGTTGCCGTACGGGTCGAGGCCCTGAGGAGGCATACCGTACATGTTCTGTTGTTGCAATGTCGTTAGATACTGTTCGTGTTCATGAGTCGTGAAAGCAGAGAAGTCGACAGAGTGTAAGAAAGCGTTCGACTCGTCGTCAGGGGCTTGGAGTTCAAGCCCCTTCAGGTTTGTCGAACGATCAGGTGGAGGCTGACAAAGAGAAGAGAATCGAGATGCAGCCGAAGTGTTGATCGCTTTGCTGGTGTCTGCAACAGAGGAAACGTTGGGAGAATGAGAGGGTATACGAACTGGCTGCGGGTAAGGCTGTCCGGGGTAGTAGGGTGCACCCTGGGGGTTAGCAAAGTGCTGCTGCTGGTGCATGGTGGCGGGTGTGATGGCAGGGCTGCGGTTCTGGCGGTAGGGTGAGTTGTGCTGCATGGCGCCTTGCGGGGTGAAAGCGGGAGGCATGCCTCGTCCGATGGATTGGTTGGGCATGGGGCGATAGGGCTGTGGCGAGTGGTTGGCAACGTTGGGGTTGTAGTGGGGCTGGGGCTGGAAACCACGGCCACGGCCGCCGTTGGGTGCAAAGTTGGCGCCCTGGGCGCTGTGGGAGGACTGGGAGGATTCGCGGCGCAGGTGCTGGGCCTGAGGGCCGTGTGAGCTGGGTTGAGCAGGCATGGCGGGGCGGGTCTGCAGTGGGGCGTTAGTGGATTGGTAATGGGGTGCGCCGTGTTGGCGCTTGTGAAGCGTGGGTGGGCGTACACTTACGCTATCAGCGCTTTCACTGCCCTGGCCGCCAAAGACCAGGTTGGGGCGGGTGGGCAGGCTGTCTGGCTTGGGGCCACCGGAGATGGGGGTGGGGATGGGCGAGGGCGAGTGGGCAGGCGAGGCGACACGCGGGTTCTGGGGCTGGGGGTTCAGGTTGGAGCCGTGGACGACGGGCGAGGCGTGTGCGGGAGCGGGGGAGGCGGCAAGGGAGCCAAACTTGATGCCAGAGGGCGGGCCGGTGGTCGGGGGCGTCTGCTTGATGTGGACAGAGGACTTGCGGGTGTGGTCGCCGTTGGGGCCGCCGCTCACGATGGTAGGCATGGCGGGCATGGCGGGCATGGCGGGCGTGGCGGGCAGGGCGGGCACAGCGGGGGTGATGGCGGCGCCGTTCAGCGGGGAGACGGACGACGTCTTGCCATGCTGTGCGGACTGCGGGGCTCCCACTGCCGCGGGCGCGCCGCTGGACGCGATCGTAGGAGAAGAGATCTTCTTGGTCGCGTTGGCGTACGAGCTGCGGGCAGTGGGCTGAGCCGATCCAGCGGCCACGTTGGCGGACGATCCAGACGAGGACTTGTTCGCGGGCGTAGCGGTCGAGGAAGCGGCGGTCGATGGGTTCTGCGCGTGCGAGGCGGATGCACTCATGAGTACCTGGGGG
>SATY01001085.1:0-12826 GCA_004335155.1 Ascochyta viciae
AGATAGCTACCTACTTATAGTAGGTAGGCCTAGGCTCTTAGGCTAGAAGTAGAAGGAGGCCTATGCCCTAAAAGTAAAGTAAAAGTCAACAGGATAGATACTGCTTAGTTAGATAAGCACTACTAGTAGGTTGTGCTATCTAACTATAGCAGAAGTTCTAATAACATGCCTATCTATAACTACTCTAGGAAGAAGCTAGAAATAGTACAGGCCTACCTTAATATAGTATAAGAGAACGGTTAGATACGCCTAAGTAAGTCCTTTACTAAGGTACCTATCCTGTTTATACTTAAAGCTAATAGTATACTATAACTCTACGTTAATTACAGAGGCCTTAATAAGGCTACTATAAAGAACTAGTATCTTATTCTCCTTATAAATAAGATACTAGACAGGCTATTAAAAGATACTGTTTTCTCTAAGCTAGATATATAACACCTAGTATAAGCTCTCGATTAAGAAAGGTAATAAGTAGAAGATAGCTTTTAAAACTAGATACAGTTACTTTAAGTACCTAGTTATACGTTTTAGGTTAGTAAATGCTCTAGCAACGTTCTAATCCTATATCTAAAAAGCTCTAAGAGGTCTTGTTACCTATACCTGTATAGTATATCTAGATAACATTCTTATATACTTAGAGTGTAAGCAAAGTTTTAAAGCCTATATTAAGGAGATCCTAGAAAACTTACTAAATAGGGGTTGTTCTGTAAGGTAGGCAAATTCTTATCTATAACAAAGTTAGTTAAGTTCCTAGGCTTTATAGTTACGCCTAGTAGAGTAGTTATAGATCCTGTCTATATATACACAATCAAGGAGTAGCTAGAGCCTAAGGGATATAAGAATATCTAAGTATTTCTTAGCTTTACCAACCTTTGTTAAAGGTTTATCTTTAACTACTTAAGAATTAAATACCTGTTTATAGACTATATAATCTCTGCCTAGAGGCCAGAGTTAGAGCTAGGTAGCTCTGCTAAAATAAAGAGAGGGAAGAAAACACTAGTAAAAACCTACAAAGGCCTAATAAGATAGTATAATCTATAGATTTAGCTAGAGGAAGTACGCTAGGCCTTTCTTACTATTAGGAAGAGGTTTACTAAAGCTCTTATACTACAGTACTTTAAACCTACTAAGCTAGTTATAGTCTTTACTAATATATTAGACTCTGCTTTAGCTGCTATATAATTGCAACTGTAATTATTAGAGGTACTAATAGAATAATACTAGAAGCTAGTAGTAATCTAGAGTAGAAAGTTCTAAGGCCTATTATAAGGAGCTAACCTCTAAGGGAATTCGCTAGTAAAATACAAGATGGATTTAATAGAGAACAACCTTTAAAGTAAAGATTACAGAGTTTTTATAACCTTGTTTTAAACATATTAGCTTTGTAGCGGGGCTCTAGTCTATGCTAAGAGCGTAAGCTAGAGTACTACTAAAGCAGTGTACACTAAGGAGCTAGCACCTAGGCCTAGCCTACTATAGTACCTCTCTACTTATTTCTTGTTTATTAGTGCGCGTCTTAGTTAAAACAACTTTATTGCCTACTTTCTACTTTCTGCATTCTTTGTTGCACTATGTTCTAAGCCTGCGCACCTTCCTCTTAAGACCCTATTACTATTTAATTGTTTAACTGCCCTACCCTGCTTAATTTTAATAATAGCGCTTCTTAAATTGCCTTCTACCTTGCGTTCCCCTACTAAGAAGGTATAAGGTAAGTAGGTAAGTTGCCTCTTTTCTTCTAGTCTACTTACTTACTAACTCTTTTACTTTGCTTAGGCCTGCAGCGCTGCTCCTATAGATCCTACCCCTCCTAACACCTACTTAGCTAAGAAGGCAAAGCTTACAACAGAGGACGTTGTCCTTAAAGATAATAAGATTAAGAAAGCCTTTAATAATGCTCCTGCTAATGTTTAAGCTAAGGATTAAAGTAAGTAGTCTCTATGTACTTAACACGCTAGCAGTTATAAAGATTTTAAAATCTGTGTTAACTACGTGTTAGCTAGCTAGATCTACACCTTTACTACTAGTAGTTATTCTACTAGCTGCGCTAACTATATTCTTAGCTACGCTTACTGCTATAAGGTAAGTTCCTTAGTTCTTACTACTTAGTGTTCTCTGCTTTAACTAATTATCTGCTAGGCCCTGCGTAAGACTTAGAAGACTTTAAATAAGTACTACATCTTCTTACAGTTCTCTAAGAGCAACTCTACACAGCTTTTAAGCGTTATTAAACCTGTCTAGGCAGACCTTAAGAAGTGTAAAGACCTTCTATGTTACACTAACCTTGCATCCTAGCCTAACACTTGCTTGTCTGCTACTAGGTATAAAACTAAGTAGTCTAAGTACAAGGCTAAGGTTAATAAGGTTAAGGCTTATCTCTCTTCTGCTGTTGTTTTTGCAGAGCGCACTGCTATTACTACTAAGAAAGTAGTAGTCTAGGCTAAGACTCTAGTAAGTTATTTCTCTTTTTTCTTACCTATTTTTAGAGGTATTTGCTAATTCTGTGCTTAACATAGCTTACTATTAACTTAACACTGCTTACACACTTTATTTACTTAAAGGCTAACCTCTGCATACGTCTTAAGATCTCCTTTACTACTAGACATAAGGACTTTGCCTAAGTGCTTATTAAAGACATTGCTAACGCTGCTGTAGGTAACAAGAACAATAGTAGTAGCAGAGGTTCTGCTAAGGGTAGTGCTTAGAGCTTTTTCTTGTCTATAGCGTTTAGGATTTCTAGCTAGATAATATCTACTCTTGCGGCTTCTTTTCCTTTATAATAATATAGCACCTACCTAGTGCAGCCTATCCCTTAGGATAGGCTAATGCAGTAAACAATCTTCTTAACAACTAGTGTTCCTCCTCTTTGCTTGTGCATGTCTCCCCTCTTGCTTTCTCCCTCCTTCTCCCCTTAGGAGTAAGAGAGTTAATTATCCCCCTCTAGGGATTCTAACTAGAATTCTAGGGGCAAGTTTCTATCTCTATCTCTTTTGTCCCTTATTGTAGACAACTATCTGTCTAAGGCCTCTAGGTCTTTGTAAACGTCCTCCCTTTCCTATGTTTTACTAGTATAGCCTTTCTATTGTACTAGATATTTGCGTCTCTTACTCTCTCTTCTAAATTGTTGTTTCCTACAGATAGAGTTAACTTTCTATTCCTTAGAGGACGTGCTATTGTTGTTAGTAATAATTAGGGGGCTAGGCTAGAGGTTATTATTTAATTATCTATAAAGAGAGTTCTGTAAGCACAACTTAAGCTAGTTAATTTAGAAAATAGAGTGGATTTTACTATTAATGTTTAACTTAATATTGTATAGAGAGATAACCTCTACAACTATATACTTCTAGTTCTTCTAATCTAGCTTCTAGCTTGCTTAGCTGTTTGAAAAGTGGTTTTCTAGCTTTAGCTAGACTTTGCCTCCAACTTTTAGTTAAGGGGCTTCCCTTTAGTGTGCGTTAGCTTGCTGTTCTTATATCTGCTAAGCCTCTACTATCTAGGCCTTAATAAAGTTAACTGTTTTAATAAACTTCTGTACTATGCTTACTGCAGCTCTAGTAGGTTCTCTTGCATGCTAGTGCAATAACTTTGCTATTAAGTCTAGGTCTATCTAGACTAGGTCTACATTGTAACTATGCTAGAGGAAGAAAGGGCTAAAGCTAGTAGATGTAGCTACCTAGCTCTTAATAGCGATCTAGGCTACTAGTGTCTATGTAGCCTAATTATCCTAGGCCTAGTTAATGTAGGCTCTTAAGTAGGCCTCTACTACAGAGTTTATACGCTTAGTACTTCTACTAGTTTAAGAGTAGAAGGCTGTAGAGAGCCTCTATTTAACCCTTAGCAGTTAGCACATTGTCTGCTAGAAATTACTAAGGAATTATGTTCCTTAATTAGAGACAATTGCATTAGGCAACTAATAGCAGGCTACTATGTTAGATATAAATGCGCAGGTAACTGTTTTCACTAACAGGTCTAGCAAGAGGACTAGGATAACGTTCTTAGAGAGTCTGTCTGTGACAACTATAAGGTTACAGTTGTTATTGCTTTTAGGGAGATCTGTTATAAAGTCTATAGAGATTTCTTTCTAGATTCTATTAGGCAAGAGAAGGAGTTTAAGAAGTCCTTGCTTTAGTTCCTTCTATAGCTTTGTTCTTTTATAGATGTTATAGTTCTCTATGTACTAGCGTAGGGCAGTTAACATCTCTAGCTAGAAGTAGGACTAAGAGAGGATTGCATACATGTTTTCTTGTCTTAGATAACCTGCAATTAGTAAATAATAGGCATTGTTAATAATCCTAGTCCTAAGGGTATTAGAGTTTAGGACCTATACTCTTTTATAGTAACATAATTAGTCTCTGTTATCTACAGAGCACTTAGAGAGAGAGACCTTAAGGTTAATCTGCGCAGGAAACTTCCTAGCTCCTAAAGAAATAGATAACTTAGCAAGTTAGTAAGTCTTATTGTTCTTAGCAGCGTTCTCTTAAAGTATCTTAAATTCTTTAATATTGTTGTATAGCACTAGGTTTCTGCCTAAAGGTATCTCTACACGTAGTTCCTTATTCTAGAGTATTGTAGGGAGGAGTTGGTCTGCTCTATGTAGTCCTAAGAAGAAAACTTGTATATTGTTAGTAGAGTTGTCTTCTAGGTTAGTCCTTACTACTTGTGCAAATGGTTTTAACAGTTAAAACTATCTAGTCTTAGTCCTCTTATCTCTTATAGACAGGGGAACGTTCTCTTCTTTCCTTAAAAGCGCATCTGCATAGTTGTTAACCTTACTAAGCCTATAGGCAAAGGTAAGGTTAAACTAGCTAAAGAGACTTAACTATTAAACGTGTCTTTCTAAGAGGAGTTAAGCTTTGTAGAAATACTCTAAGTTCTTGTAATTAGTAACAACTATAAACTCTTTTACCTGCTTTAGTTCTGTGCTCTATTCCTAGAGGCACTTAATTACTGCTAGTATTTCCTTGTTGTAAATAGTGTAGTTTACTTCTGCCTTAAAGTTCTTAGCTAAGAAGTATACTACTATATAAAGTAACTTGTCTTTCCTATATTAGGATAGTACTCCTCCTGTTGCCTATCTTAACACGTTACACTTTAGCACTGTTTCTAAATCTAGGTTAAAGTTTGCAAGAGCTAGTTCTCTAGTAAATACAGCCTTTATAGCGTTAAAGGCTTGCTGCTAGGGTTCTCTCTATTTAAAGATTGTGTTTTTTCCTATTAGGCGTGTAAGAAGCTCTGCTATACTAGAAATCTAGTTAATAAACTATTAGTAGAAGTTTGCAAACCCTAGAAAGCTCTAGATTTTCTTTACTATCTTTTAGAGTTCTTATAACTTTATAGCAGCAACTTTCGCAGGATCTATCTAGATGCCCCTACTAGCTTTAATAATAAATCCTAAATACTTAGTTTTCTTAATAGAGAACTTACTCTTTCCTACATTAAGGTGTAACTCTGCAGCTCTTAATTTCTAGATAATTTCCTTAACTTTAGCCTTGTGCTTCTCTGAGGTACTGTTAGAGTGGATTAACACATTGTCTACGTAGGCAGAGCACTATTCGTCTAGGTACTCTCTTAAGACCTAGTTAATATACTGTTAGAACGTACTTAGGGCATTAGCTAGTCTAAATAGCGTTACCAACCACTTATAGAGTCTAAATCTGGTCTAAAAGGCTGTCTTCTATTTATCTCCTTTAGCGATCCTGATCTTGTAAAAGGATTAGATAACATCTACCTTAGTAAACTATAACGCTTTTAATATCTAAGAGAGAGTCTTGTAGATTAGGGGCAATAGGTACTAGTCCTTCTTAGTAATTGCGTTTAGTGCTTAATAATTAACACAAAACTAGAGGCCTCTGCTTAGTTTCTTAATAAACAGCACTAGGGCAGAAGCACTAGATTTGCTAACTTAGATAAAGCCCTTGTCTAAGTAGCTAGTAAGTTGTTGTTGTAGCACTAGGTGCTCTTTATAGGACATGTTATATAGTAGTCTCTATAGTACTGTTACAGTTTTACTATCTTGCTTAACTAGTTTAATTGTTTAATCTATGTTAAGCCTATAGTAAGGCGCTAGTTTGTCTACTTCTTTCTTTATAAATGTTCTAAACTTATTCTTTAGGAACTCTAGGAGGAGGTCTTAAAGGTCTGTTAGCTCTTTCTTCTTTAGGGCCTTCTAAATGTCTGCTATTAATGCAGCGAATAGTTCTATGTTTTAGTCTATCCTAGACCTCTTCCTTAGCGCCTAGTACAACTCTAGGCTAACGGGCTTAGGTAGTTAGTTAGGACAGACGCCCTCCCTATTTCTTACTTATGTCTAAGAGGAGTGGATAAACAACGTTTTCTTAGCTAGTGTTATAGTAACTTTGTTCTTGTTTATCTATAGTCTTCCTAAGATAAGGTTGCACTCCCTTTCCCTATCTAGCACATACGCCTAGAGAGTGTCTCTATAGCTATTAATATTAATCTTTATTCTTACAACATTAGCTACCTAGGTTACTTTCCTAGCTATGCCTAATACTTTTTGTCTATACGTAGGAGTGTGTTAGAGGTTGTTTTGTAATACAAACTTAGAGGAGACTATGCTATATATTAAACACCTAGTGTTAATTAATGTATATGCTATAGTGTTGTCTTATACTATTATATACAGTAATATAGGCTTGCTATCTAGCTACTATTAGTAGAACTCCTAGAACAGTTCTTTTCTCTTTGCAACCTCTCTTCCTAATCCCTGTTTACGCCTTTAAATAGGAGTTTTTAGTTTTCTAAACCTTTGTTGTTTATGTTATTATTCTTAGAGACTTTAGCAATTGCGCTCTTAACCTAGACATTCTTTAGTCTTCTAGCTAGGGCTAACTTACATCTATTTACATAGTAGCTCTTCCTTCTGCATCTTAGACAGGCGTTAGCAGCCCTCTGCTAATCTAAGACTTCTTAAGTCTACTACTCCGCTCGCTGTTAGTTGTTTGACTTAATCTTTCTAGAGTAGGCCTTAGTAGGTTCCTAGTCTATACTATCTAGATTTGTTCTTTGTGTGTGTTGTCTAAAAGCGCTGTTTGTTAGTGCTTCAGACCTACAGAGGTTAACCTCTACTACTAGAACTCTAGCTATAAGGCTCTAGAGATTCTAGTTGTCTAGGATATCTACTAACAATATTTTGTTCTAGAGGTCTAGACAGAGTGCAGATATATACCTAGTCTTAAGATTCTTTGTATTATCCTCTTTAGCGGCGTTGTAGGCTAGCTAGATAAACTCTATATTAAAAGCCTTAACACTCTAGTTACTCTTCTTTATAGTAATAGTCTAGAGCTTCTGCTAAGAATGCTCCTTAAACAGGGAGTCTTTGTACTGCTTGTCTAAGAAGTCCTAGAACTAATTAGTTGTACCTATTAGGTTATAGTCCTTCTATAACAAGCTGACCTATGCAGCTTGTCCTTCTAGCCTATTAAACATGTAGGCGACTCCTAGGATAGCTTCTTAGTCTCCTATAGACTTTAGCTTATCTTTTATTTAGGACTTAAACGTCCTATATGTGCGTTAGTTGCCACTAAACTTGCCTATGTTAGGTAACTTTATAGTCTTGCTTAGCTTGTTGTTAATTGCTTGTACTAAGGTAGGGGGTATTGCAATGTAGTTTAGTAGTCTTATAGATGCGACGTAGGCTTAGATCTAGGCTTTAACTAACCTTTGTATAGTTTTGCTTATGTCTTTCTCTTATAGGTTCTAGTTAAAGTCTGTAGTAGAGTGCGTTTTGTTATTAGTAATAGTTACTACAGCCTTAGGTAGGGTTGCCTATAATAGATAGGTAGTTAGTTGTTCTAGTACGTAAGCAAGTAGCTTATCTCACTACTCCTCTAGTACTAACAAGGTAGCGAGGTTCTAGAGTTTAGTCCTAATGTCTAATTAATTGTTGTTACTAGTGCACAGCTTAATACTGTATTTACCTAGACGCCTAGCAGCGTTGTTGTATATCTCGCTTATTAATCCTTGTTTTAGTGATTAAATCTAATTGTGTAGAGCTAACCTCTAAGGGAATTTACTAGTAAATACTAGATAGATTTAATAGAGAACAACCTCTAGAGCAAAGGTTGTAGAGTTTTTATAACCTTGTTTTAAACATGTTAGCTTTGTGGCGGGGCTCTAGTCTATGCTAAGAGCGTAAGCTAGAGTACTGCCGAGGCAGTGTACGCTAAGGAGCCAGCCTCTAGGCCTAGCCCGTTACACCTATTAATTAGATAGTACACCTATAATAAGGTATTAGCTGTAATTATTAAGGTATTAAGGTAGTAGTAATATCACCTTAAGCACGCTCTGTTAATAGTCTAGGTACTTTCTAATTATAACAACCTATAGTACTTTATAACTTTAAACAAGCTCTCCTCTAAGTAAGCACGCTAGGTAGAAGAGCTAGCTAGGTATCACTTCAAAGTTAAATATTAGCCTAGACTAGGGAACCCTATAGACAGCCTCTGAAGGCGCCCTAATTACGCAAAAGAACTTGTTATTAGAGAGTGTTAGGCACTATATAACACTATACTACTAACTCTCTAATAGAAGCTTTAAATATAGACTATCTAGAAGTCTAAGGCTTAAAACGTTAGATAGGCAACTAGGGTAATAGGCAGCTCTAGTAAGAGTCTTAAGAGATCCTAGCAACTCTCTAAAACTACCTCTAAGAAATACTGCCTATAGACAGGTACTAGAGATACGTCTTCCTTAGCTCTTAACTAGCTATCTGTAGGCTATAGTAGCTAGATCAAAACTAATTTATTTAAAGCTTAGGAACCTAGCTTTAATATTACAAAGGCTCTTCTTTATAACTTTAACAGATAATTTAGGTTACTTACTTACCTTATATATAATAGTATATAAGGTGAGTTTGTATACGCCCTAGATACACTAAAACGCCCAACTAACTATATTAGATAGATTTAGAAGTAGGACGCTGATTATAAGATGCTAATAAGTTAAGAAGCAGGTAGGGTAGCTAAAAGTTACTACTACTAGGAGGTTCACTCTAGTAGGATCCTATATAGAGGTAGGAAAGTGTAGATTCTCTAAGATATAACTCTATACTACAATATTCTTACAAAGAACTATAATTACTCTATAAGAGATTACTAATATTATAAAAAGACTACCTAGTTATTAAAATATAGAAGTACTACTAGCTAAACCTAAAGAAGAATGTATATAAGTATATTTAGTATTATACAGCATAATAACTAAACAAGACTTACAGGTATAAGCTATAGAGGTTGCTAATCCTACTCCTAGTACCTAATATACCCTAGTAGCACTACTCCCTAGATTTTATAACAGACTTACTAATATTAAAGAATAAACAGAGAGATTAGTATAACTTAATCTTAGTCTTAGTTAATAGGTTTAGTAAGTATATCTAGTAACTGCTTATAACTAAGATAGTTACTTACTAGAGTGTAGCTAAACTACTACTTAAGCAGTACTTTCTTAAACATTGTCACCTTAATACCCTAATATTAGACTGTAGATTAGTGTTTACTAGTTAATTCTAGTCTAATATCTGCTATTATTTAAAGATTAACTATTGCCTTAGTACAGCCTTTTACCTATAGACTAATAGACAGACAGTGTACTAAAACTAAGAGTTAAAAACCTACTTATATATCTATATAAACTACTAATAGAATAACTAGGTAGACTTATTACTATATATAGAGTATGTATATAACTTAAAGTCTTACTTAGTATACACAGAATTCCCTATTAAGGTAGTATATAGAATTAACCTGCAGAGCTTTAATAGAGTCCTAGATAAGCCCTAGTTACACTATCTCCTAGAAACCTAGGCAAACAGTAGAAAGGCACTAAACCTCTACTAGCAGGTAATTAAGCAGCTAGAATATTAGTATAATCTATAGGTAGCAGCGAAGAATAGGTGAGAGTATACCTAGAAGAGTAATTCTTGTTAGTATAATACTAAGCAGGTAGATAGACACTTTGCTAAAGGTAAGCAAGTGCTACTCTAAGCAAAGAACCTAACAACTAGATATCTATCTAAGAAGTTTAACACTTATTACCTAGGTCTATTTACTATTATAAAGAAGATTAGTAAACTAGCTTATAAACTAGACCTACTACTATTAATAAACAGAGTATACTTAGTATTTAATATATTATTACTTAAACTGTAGAAGGAACCCTTTACTAAGAAGAAGTTCTAGCTAGGTTCTATGCAGATTCTAGAGGAAACTCTTTTAGCTAAAAGGTATAAAGTTAAAGAGATTCTATAACACTATAATACTAAAACCTATAGGCAAGAGTACTTAGTAAAATAGCTAGGTTAACTAAATAAAGAAGCTACCTAGGAGCTACTAGAGAACCTTAATGTTGCAACACTACTAAACGCTAAATCTACCTACTAGAAGCTTAGCTCACCCAGATCCACTCTACCTAAGGTTAGGCCGACTTACTAATAGATTTAAATCTCTCCTTGCTTATGCTATGTATTTAACAGGTTAATTGTCTATATTAGGTATGCTAAGCGATTAGCTAATAGGAGCACAGGACGCTTAATAAGCATATAAATAGTAACCTAAGTAGACACCTACATATGAATTTATAATCTATCTCCTAGTTATTCCTAAGCTTGTTATGTAACAATAGTTATAAGCCTAGCTTTTTAAGACTAGGATAATATTTCTTTGTGTACCTAGCTAGGATACACTGCTTAGTAACTACTCCTCTTATATCTTTACAATCCTAATTAATCTACGTAATAACTAACGCCTTAATCCTAAAGGGAGCTTATACGCTTACTAACTAATCCTAATAGCTAGGATAGTATATCTAACTCAAATTCCATGCTATAAGCAAGGGAATATAGGAGCAGATTAATCTATTAGCTAAAGACATAATACTAATACACAAATCTCAGCCCTAGCAGCTAGAGCTACTAAGCTTAATAAACAATGCTTAACTATATAAGATACAGATTATAGAGTATAGAGCTAAATTAAGTAACTAGGCTACTTAGTCTACGCGCTTACAGAACCTATAGACCTAGGTTAATATAACAGTAGACCTAGCAATCTTAACTCTAGCTATAATAACACTTGTTAAAGAGAAGAAGTTAACACTATAAGCCCTAATTAAAGTACTAAAGAAGGAGCTAGCTCTATCTAATATAAGTAAGAAGAACTTAGTACACGCCTAGTACTAAGCTTACCTCTAGAAGGCTAGGCAGAGTTAACAGAATCCTAAAAAATAGCACTAGGAGTAGAACCTTCTATACAGCAAGGCTAAAGCTCTTAAGATTACTAATAAAGAAGGCAAGCTTGCAGTATATAACTTCTTAGACTTATTACCAAAAATAGCACTAGACTAGTCTAGGGCTATGCAACAGTCTATTATCTAGAGCTTAGTACTAGGTAAAACAACGCTTACTCTAGATAAAGTTAGTAAAGTGTATTTAAGTCTTCTTTAGAAGCACTCTATTAGAGCTTTTTATAGCTTAGGCAGGGTATTTGCCACTATAGGTTAACTAGCACAAGCGCAATTATTAAGCAATAAACTAAACTAAGTAAAGATCAACTATTTATATAGACAATTACACTTCTAGAAGCTAATTAACTGTAATCTACTAGAGGGAGCTCTTACAGGTAAACTATTTACCCCTAGTAATTAAGTTAAGAAAGAGATTCTGAAACGCCTTAACAAACCTAAGTACAAAGACTAGAAAAGCAAGGTAATAAAGAAGGGATAGATAAAGGATAGTAATACTGCAACAAGCAGCAGTAACTACTCTAAGATAATTGCAGTAGCACTAATAGACTTTAACCTAATAGGATCTTAATCTATAGAGCAAGGGATCTACTTAACTATAGATTTTAATGCTTATCTATTGTTAGACAGTACTATCCTTAACACTAGAGCAGCACTTTACTTAGTTAATAAGCTTAATCTTATTAACCCTACTACCTTCTAGAAGGCTAAGAAGCTTACTTGTGTAGAGGCTAGCACCTAATCCTTCTTAATCTTAGGCACTAGCACTAGAGTAATTAAGAAAGTACTATACAAATTAAGAAGAGAATATACAGAAGATCTGATTCTTTACAACGTTACTGTAGTAGAGGGATTTCACGTTAATATTAAACTAGAAGCTTAATTAAAGAAGTTAGTAGTATAGTACTTAGAATTAGATTTAACACTGCGTATTAGCTTACTGCAGAAGAACGTTGTATTAGCTATTTTATTGCGCTATTATAACCTTACTTTTATAGAATACAAGCTACTATTAATTTATTTAGCAGTAATAAGTGTAATTCTAACTACTTAGAGACTTAGATTATAGACTACCTATCTAAGATCTAATAATAAGGATCTATAGCATGCCTAAGCTAGGTACCTAGGACCTACAGCGCTCTAGGCACTTATAAATATAAAGAAAGTAGGGGGAAAGAGAGGACAGACTACTTTCTTCCCTAATCTAGAAGACCTAGTCTAACTAGACTAGGTAATTCCAAAATAGGAAGCGTATAGCCTAAAGAGGCAAGAGGAGTAAGTATAGTAATAAAATAAGATAATATAATAGACAAGTTATTATATTAAATGCTAGGTACAAAACAAAGAGAGGAGGAAAGCAAGTAGTATTTATAGTCTACTTTCGCTTCTCTCTATTACAAATCAGAAGGATCTAGAATAGTTATTACTAATAGATGCTTAGAAATCTAAAGTAGATTTCTAAGCAGATTGTGTAGGCAATTACGCAATCTATAAGCAGATTACGTAGGCAATTACGCAACCTACTAGCAGATTACGTAGGTGTACACGTAACCTACTAGTAAAGGCAACG
>SATY01001086.1:0-12806 GCA_004335155.1 Ascochyta viciae
GAGCTAAGCAGTGAACCTACAGGCAAGCTAAGTAGTAAACCTACAAGTGAGCTAGGCAGTAAACCTACAGGCAAGCTAAGCAGGAAACCTACAGGTAAGCTAAGCAGTGAACCTATAGGCAAGCTAAGCAGTGAACCCTACACTAACTACTACTAAACACAAACATCTACTATAGCTAACACTAGCGCCGCATAGCCCTAGGCCGACCAGACTCCTAGCTAGGAAATTCTCAACCTCGTCTAGCAGGCCACCTACTACCGCTAGCTAAAGAAGGGTGCTAATAAAGCTACTAAGACCCTCAACCGTAGTATCTCCAAGGTTATCGTCCTTGCTGCTGACACCTGTAAGTTGCTTCTCCTGCCACTGTCTCTACTTATTGTACTAACTAACTCCAGCTCCTCTAGCTATCCTCCTCTACTTGCCTCTTCTCTGCAAGGACAAGAACGTCCCCTACGTCTACGTCCTGTTAAAGATAGCTATAGGCTGTGCCTGCGGTGTTGCCTGTACTGTCATTGCCTGCTCCATCACTACTAACAAGGCCTCTAACCTAATAGGCCAGATCCGCAACCTTAAGGACAAGGTTAAGAGGCTCTAGGTTTAAGCGCATATCAATCTGCTAGACTCTATCACTTCACTAATTGCATAAAATGTGCTGTTTTCCAAATCCGCTAGTAAGAGATACTTTTACAAATACACTATTTCAGAGCTTACTAAGCTTGTATTAGCAAACCGTTCTCTACAGATTATGCTATCTAAGTACTGTAGTCACTGTGTTTTATGCCTCTGTAATGCCTTAAGGCAAAACCATTCTGCATAGCTTTATCTTATCCTAATCTTAGATAGATAACGTGTCTGGACTAGAAGTCAACACCGCAGTTCTGGTAAACATTAGTTAGAAGTACTCTAGCCTTGTTCTTATCCTATTCTTTGCTATCCTGCTCTTCTTTGTTGTTACTAGTGCTGCTACTGTTTCTAGTTGTGCCTAGTAAGGCAGATGCACCTACGCTACTATGCTTAAGAGAGAGGGAGCGCATGCTGTTTGAACCGTCAACGTTAGTGTTGTCATAGGACTCAGAAGGCATAGTTAGTTAACTAGTCTAGAGGACGCAACCAACGCACAAATAGAGCAAGACCAGAGGGCTAGTAGACTCTTAGTTAGCAGTAGTAGCGTTGCGCGTGTTGTCTACGTTAACAGTGTTCTAGAGAGCTATTGCCTGTTAATATAGTAACAACTGCGTATTCTCTTTAACTCACTATCACGCACTGCCTTCGCCTAGTCAACCAACAGATTAAGGCCATAGGGGGTTAGACCACAAAGAAGCTAAGCAAAGAAGTAGTTTACCTTGTTAACATCTCTATTGTTAGCGAAGTCATTAACTGTACAGTGTTAACTTGCGTAAGTTTTACATTACTATCCTACTTACTAATGTTAATAACTGCGCTGATCATGTCGTGGCCGCACTGCTAGGTAGACTAGGAGTAGGTAGTTATCTGCTCCATCACTGTGTCGCTTGGTCAGACATTCCCAAAGGTAATCAATGTGGTATGAACATACCTTGATCAGTTAGCTCCTAGAGCATGACTTCGCGTAAGGCTCGCTTAGATAGAGGTAGTTGCATCCTAAACATTGCAGTAGAACAAGAAGCAGTTAAAAGTTAAGCAGTTGAAAGTTAAGCAGTTAAAAGTTAAGCAGTTAAAAGTTGAGTTGGTTAAGCAAGTAGAGATTAAGAGTAGGAAGAGTTAAGAGTTAAGCAGGTAGGAAAGAGATTTCTTATATAGGACTAGCAAACAAACAGCAAAATAAGCAAGACTGCACGTGCCCTAGTGCAGGCAGCAACGTTGCGCTAAGCACATAAAAGTGTTGCTATAAAAGCTACAAAAACCTTTGCCTTTACCTCTACTCTACAAATCTTGTTTTGCAAAGAGTCTACTAAGGTAAACCTAGAGTTTCCCTAGCGGCCTATGCATCGCCTTAGAGTGCCTTACAATTTATATATCACAGCAAGCGTTGTCCTTTTTATTTTTTTTATTTTTTTTTTTTTATTTTTTTTAGTAACTCTAAAGTCCTACATTGTTGAAGTGTATCCACGTAGCTACTCGTCTGCCAAGTGTCAAATAAGTAAAGGAAAACTAAAATAAAACAAAAAATCAAGTATTACATTTTAGTGCTTGTTGCACCTACAAAATTGTTTGTGCATATTGCACTTGCAAGGTCCTCTAGTTTGTAGAGAGTTATTGTTTGCAAAAAAAGACAAGTAAAAATAGTAAAAATCAAATCCTAAAATCACTTATTCCCCTTCTCTTACTCTTTATCATTTACAGGGTCCACAATGGCGTTAGACTTAACAACCTTTAACTTCACACGTGCAGAAGACCTAGTAGCTGCCTATAGAGGTTTTAGGGTTGGCTTAGCCTTAGCCAATTTAGCTTTCAGCTTCAGGTTGGCCTCTTTTGCTGTCTTTGGTTTCTTTGCCTTAGGGGCTGGTTAGTTAGACTGCGAGTCTTGTAGGCGCTTTGCAGTACGCAGTTTAGCAGGCGTTGTAGCAGGCTGTTGCACAGGTAGAGTGCCTTTCTTATGTGCTGCAGACTTCCCCTTATCTAGTAGCGTACTAAACATGCTCAAACCTATCCTAGTTGCAGCACTAGAATTCTTAGAGACCTAGCTAAATCCACGTCCGCCGCCCAATGCTCCTACAGAGGGAGGACGCTAGCCTATAGCCTCAATATCCTCGTCTGCATCTAACCCAATAGTGACTGTAGTGCAGCGAGCACCTAGACAGGGGCAAATAGGCATGTCTGCCTCATTATTATCCCCTTCAAGTAGACTAAACCTACCTAAATAAGGTGTCATTAGAGAGGATAGCACTAGAGAGGAATCTAGGCGTGCGTTGTAGCTAAGAAGATCATCCTTCTACTTAAACTTATTCTTTTGCTCACGCGACTTGTTGGCCTTCCTAATAGCGTCTAGCTTGTCCTTACTGTCTAGAATCACAGCACGCGTATCCTAGTAGATCAAGCTATCCTGGTTAAGACGTGGGGGAAACTGAACCAGCGCCAACAAGCCCTTGTTTCGCTGCACCTTGCTTACTATTAACAAGATATTTGCTAGTGTGCGCAGGCGGTTGTGTTTAGTAAGCAGCTGCTTTAGCAGAGTAGGGGCAGCGTTCTTGTTAACATTGCTAATAATAGCTAAACGCAAGGAGAGGTGGATGGCTGAACTGTTATTAGGGCAGGTAATCTGCAACTCCAATAAGCAGCCTAACTAGAAGATATAGTTAAGGACATTGTCTAGGGCTAATTACTGTTAGCGCGTGTAACTAGATGAGGACTAGGAGACAGAGGGGGGATTAGAGAAACTCTAGGTTTTCTGTAAAGCTAGAGTTTCCCCGCCCCTCTATAGTGTTAGGGAATAGACTTACATAAATTAGAGTTATTAAGATGTTTGCGCAGGAAACCTTTGCTTACCTTATGCATTAGTTGTCTATTAACCATAATAAAGCCTGTTAATAATGCAAGGTTGCAGTATTAGATGCTCTCTTAGTTATCCTCAACACCAACGCTATAGGCCTTAGCAAGTAGCTCAAGATCAATGCTAGCTGCCACCTACGGCAACGCCCTACGTGTGTTAGACAAGGCAATATTAGTGTTGTAGGTTGCGTTATTGTAAAACTTAATAATAAGATAGTTCTTGCACTGTTCAATGCGCACAATCTGCCTACAGCACTAAACAAAAATTAGATGCGTTAGTGTTAGGCCAGTTATAATGATATAGCAACAGCTCTACTAGTAGTTAGCACCTGTGTTCTAATTGATGCTGTTAATTATAACATTAATTTAGTTAGGGTCTGGCCTGCCAGCGGGCTTAAAGGTGGCAACAGGGCTGTTGAAGCGTGCTACTATGCTTGCCTTGTCCTCTAGGGCAAACCGCGACATCTGTGCGCAGGATTTAATGCCAGCAAGGTTAAGCAAACAGTTAAGAATCTCCTGCTCAAGGGGATTCTGCGCAAAGATAAGCACCTTCTCTCTTCTAATTATGTTAATGTCTGCAACCTAGGCTAAGATTAGTCTAATCTGCTCTAATTGCGCAGCGAAGCAGTTAATAAGAGCGCCTGTCTCGCTCATAGAAGGCACATTGCTGTTAGAGGTAGCTATTATGTTCTTAACGCCTTATGCATCAGCGTTAAGCTTAATATCAACAAGGAGGGTGTAGAGGTACTTGCAGTACCAGCAGTTGTTATAAAGCTAACTCTAAGAGATAATAGTAGGGTTGTGTGTCACATTGTGTATGCTATCTGCATACAAAAGCATTAGATAAAAGCTCCTAAGGTTGTACTTGCGCAAAACGTTGCTGTTAATTCGCCCCTTGCTTAAATCCTTGTTGTGAATCCACAACCTCTTAGTAAAACAAGCCTTACCAAGATTGTAAATGCCCTAATTATCTACATTGTTATTAAACAATATGCGTACAGCCTTGTAGTCTAGCAAGAGATTGCCTATAGTGTGCACATCGCTGTTAGGGTAGGTAACACATTAAGAGTTGTAATTAATCTTGTATGCGATCTCGCTCCAGATCTAGCAGAGCGCAACGCCTTAGTAGGCAAGAGAATTGCAGTTAGTAACAAAAGTATTAAAGGCCTCATGCGTAAGCGTAAAGCAGTAGGCCTCTAGTAACACATCTTCTTTGTATAGATTGCGCAACATGCCTAATTAGTTCTGTTTAATAGCCTCTTTGTTCAATGCAGTGCTTTGCATCAATGCTAAGAGACTACTAAAACCTTGCACAGAGTATAGCATAGGGGTAGCAGTTAGTAGTAGATAAAAAGACGCCTTTAGGTTCTAAATAGCAATTAAGAAGGTCAACTCTACGTTTCAAGCCACCTAAAACTCATTAATAATGCAAGTAGCAACTAACCCTTTAAGGTTGCTAGGAAAACTAGAAGGGCAGTAACCTTTAAGTGCGTAGCGCTTGGCCTCGTTAGCCTTCTTATACTTGTCTAGGCGCGACTTAAGGAGATAATTAGCAACAGCGCTAGGCCTATGTCAACTAGCCAGAGTCTAGTATAAGGTAATAATAATAGTGTAGTTAGCGATCTAACTATTAAACATTAGGTGTTTACGCGTGAGCACCTCTGTTAGGCGTAAGCTGCCTAGCACATAAGCTAACTTTTCCTTCTCTGCCCTGTATGTGAGGACGTAGAAGACCTTTAAAAAAGCAACTGCGTTGCAGACAGCCTAGTTAATTAGATAAGCCTTAGTTACCTAGAAGTGAATCTTAGGTTCATCCATCTTGCGCAATCTTGCCTAATTATAGGCCTAGCAATACATGTTTTCCTTAAACATACGCTCGTTTATTACCTGTAAAAATGTTAACCCTTACTTATAGCGCAACAAATACACCCTAAGTCGCCTAGACACTACTGTAATAATAGAAAGAAGGGAGTAGAGGGGGGGACAGGGAAACTCTAGGTTTTGCCTAACTGCTAAAAGTTAGAGTTGCCCTAAGGCCCCTTAGGCAGAGGGTACTCACGTTAAGAAGAAAGGCAAGGGCAAGGTTGGTCTTTCCTATTCTAGTAGTCAGGTATTCTATGAATCCTTTTAGTAACATGTCATTATTAAGGCTGTCTGCTATGGCCGCCTTAGCCTTGCAGGCGCTAATAACCTAGTCCTAGAATAGTTTAGTTCTAGTGTTCTAACTAGGTATTAGCAGTTGCAAACGTTTTGCAATGTAGAGGAGGGAAAGAGCGTTGCAATACATCTTAGCAGACACAATCTTCAGTGTAGACAAGGCAGCAATGTCCTTCTAGCGCGAACAAAAGCTGTCTTCATTTATGTGCAGAGCACAGTTATCTCTAGTGCTGTAGTTGCTTAAGCCTAGTACTGTATTGTCTAGTTAAGATGAAGTGACCTTAAAGACTAGTTCACAGCTAATGTTAACAGCTCTATCCTTCCCTAGCGTGGTGGCGTCGCGGAGATAAGCTGCGAGAGACTTTAACTCCCTAGCATCTATCTCCTTAAAACAACAGACTGTCATAAGCACCTAAAATTAAGCAACTTGCCTTGCTACTTCCTCCTCTAACATGTGTGATGCACTAGACGAGGTCTGATAGCAAGTAGACGAGTAGTCTAAAGTGGTTGTAGAGCAACTAGAAGAAGCTAGAGAACTTAACTAGTAGGCACTAGGCATTAACAAAGCTACTGCGTTGATTAGCAACCTATACACAAGAAAGGAATTAGGAAAGAGGAGAGGTTAGGGAAACTCTAGGTTTTTAAGACCTAGAGTTTCCCTAATAGGTCTAGAGAACATAGGGTGCACTTACCTAGTGTTTACCTGCTCTTGTTAGTGGTAAGCGTCTTCTTGTAAGCCTGCTTAAACTCTAGTAACACATTTTTAAAGTCAATTGCATAGTTATCTACCTAATCAACGTCTCTATTATAGTTAACGCTAATAAGGTAGTTACTGCCAATAGCGCGCGCTTTATCTGTACCCTTAACACAATAAAACTACTTGCAGCGTAGATTCTTAGGAATGTTATTGCTAACAAGATTAAGAAGGCCTTTGCTAGTAGGGATGGGCTTATCTTAGAGATAATCTAGGTAGCCTGTCTTACACTATTTGTAAATGCGGTCTATGTTTGTTAACACAACTAAGGCAGGTGCCTTAGTGCATCGCGTTGGCTTGTTAACTGTAGTTGTTACTTGTTAGATATAAGGAGTCTTTGCCTGCTAAACAGGCAAAGAGCTAGATAGACAAGCAGCTACTAGTTTAGGGTCTACTTAATAGACAGAGGAGTTTTAACTAGATGTCTTAGAGCCACTATCTCTAGCAGGCAGACTTACGTAGCAGTCTTTACCCTTCTTGCCTTTGCTCTTGTAGGTCTTTTTGTCATGCGCACTAGAGTAAAGGTGTTCTAGGTCTTCTTTAGAGTTAACACTACTATTATTGTCCTCTACCTCTATATTAGCTTCGTCTGCATTATCCCTGCTATTGGCAATAGCTTTGTTAATTGTAGACGTTGTCCTCTAGTTCCTAGACAAGAGAAGAAGTAATGCCTACGCACAGTCAACGCGCATGTCAACTAGAATTCTAGAAGCTTAGTAAGGGCTCGTACTTAACTTAAACAACCTTTAGATAACTTAGATAATAAAGCGTGCGGCGAACTCCCAATAGCCCTAAGAAGCCAGTTTAGACGCATCTGTTATAGCAGCTAACACTTCAAGGCAAGAGTCTAAGTTATTTAAAATCTCAACAACTGTAGCCAATTTGCACTGCTTAACCTCTGTCCCTAAGAGCGCTAGCCCTTCTTTAAAGGATTTGAAGATAGGCGAAACGTACTAGTCCACTAACGCCCAAAATGCTGCCAAAGGCTGCCTAAAATAGGGCGCCAGCAACACAAAAGACTAGTAAGGCTTGTGCTTAGGTTAGTCTAGGGGCAGTAGCGTAGACAACGCGCTTAGCAACGCTAAAGGGTAGTATAGTGTAATGGGTGTCTCGCTATGTGCCTTCACCTCGTCATCTAATCCGCTTTCTAATTCCCTAGAGCTAACAGCGATCGCTTTATCAGGATTATCTCCTGTTATAGTAGTGTTACCTGCTATAACTTTGCTGTCTCCTGCTGCGTCTAGATTCGCAATAGCGTTAAAAAGCGCTTAATTAGGTTGCAGAATTACTGTTCGCTGCAGTGATTGTTGCGCAGCAGCACTAACCAGCGCACCTATAGTGTGCTTATCAGACTAGCTATTAGGAGAGACATCTATAGCCCTATTAAAAATAGAGTTGTTGGATGTCTTGTCACGTTCGCTATTAGGAGGGGGAGGAGAATGGATGTAATCACCATCGTTTACATAATTATTAAACAAGAAATTGTCTAATAGTTGTGCGCTGTAGTTAGACAACGCGTTAGCTACTTAGAAGTTATTATCCTCCTTATGCTAGCTCGCGTAGTTAGACTCTATAGCTATAGTAGCAGAATAGTGCCTATGTGTGTTAGCATAGCAAACAGCTAACACAACAAACTACACTTACTACAGGTAATAGAAGAGTTGCAACTAGAAAGCGTGTAGTGTTCTAATAATCCTAAACTACAACCCAAATGTGTGGTTAGACAGGGGGGGGGCGGGCAAACTCTAGGTTTTTGAAAACCTAGACTTTCCCTAAGGGACCTACTGCTCTTAGGGGCCTATTAGGGCAAGAATTAGTATAAGAAAAATGAAAATTCAATTACAGAACTGCAGTTAAGTGAAAAGACATAGTAGAGTAAGAAAAGAAAGGACAACTAATACAACAAAAGACAAAAATCATTAATAAATCTAAGGGAGGTAGCTAGTAAAAGGACTCTAGGTGTCATAGTTCCTTAAGCGACCTAGTAAAAGGATCTAGTGTTAGTAGTGCATGTTGACAACACTAGGACAGTGCTAAACGCATGCAAACAAGGCGTAAAATTCATATACAGTACTGTACTGTTTGCATGCACTAGAAGGTGTGCACAGGAGGTGTAGGGGGGGTCAAGGAATCTCTAGGTTTTAGTTGTTAGACTTGGTTGAATTAGACTTCTGCCTGCTGTTGTCGCTATCTATAGGTAGACCAGTGGAGGGCGAAGTAGAGGAAACTATTAAAGAAAGAGGGGGGGGAGAGGAGGTCCTATATAGTACCCTTGTAGGTCCAAGCTTCTTAGCGTAGATTTTGTGAGGTAACAGGCTACAGCGTCTAAACCTAGAGATTCCCTAACCCCCCCTATAGTTCAGCGTTAATATAGAAGGAGCTACAGGTTTAGTGTAGGGCAGTTAGAGAAACTCCAGGTTTTTAGAAACCTAGAGATTCCCTAACCTCCTCTATAGCCCTAGGCCAATTCTAGTGATGTGCTATAGTCAGCACAAGAAGTTAGGGTTAGACAAAGCTATATTAGGTAGGGCTTTACTGCAGTAAGGATAGGGTAATAATACTAGACTTTTATAGCAAAGGGAATAGAATTTAGTCTATTCCTATTATTAACAGTTTAGTTATAAAATTAGCCTTAATAGGGTTTTATTTTTGTGTATATTGTTTATAGTAATAGAACGTTTAATCCTTAAATAACACTTAATATGCTTCTAGGTTGTCTCTAAGTAGGTACGTCTGCGTAAACCAGTTTAGATCCAAACACACGTAACCTACCTTGTAGTCGTCCCTATATTCTACTACACTTTAGAAGTACTAGCTGAAGTTAGTAGTGTACTGTCTAGGTAATCTAGGTGCCTAATCTAGGAAGCCGCTGTGTTTAGCATAATCTATCTATACCTCTCTTATGCTTGCAACATTCTCCTATAGATATGCCTATGTATCTTAAATAGCGTATTTGTCTTTGCACTAGACAGTGCTTAGAGGCTGTGTACGTGTTCTCCCTATTCCGTCTATGCTCTATTTTAGGCAGCAGTTGGCTAGTATAAGACAAGACTAGCATTGTCCTTTGCCCCATTTGTTTCTTAGCTCCTAGCGATATTTGCCAACAATAGATCCTAGAAATTTGCTTTCTAGGCAGGTGGTTTAGGTGTGTGTAAAACTTGCATAGCTTAAAAAGCACACAACGTAATGTAAACTCCAAAACTCTTATATTGCTAGTAGCTTAGTTAAAAACAAACATCCTCTTTCTAATGCCTTTGCGTTGTATTAATGTGTGTTGTAGTCAAGTTCTCTTTCTTGTCTAGCCAGTTTGTATTGTAGTAGTGGGGAACTGTTTTGCGTTTAAGAATAGTTAGGGGCTGGTTGCGTTAGTGGTTTTTCATTTTGCAGATATAAACAGTTTACCTATATCTATTAGTGATTACTTCTTTGCAATAGGTGTAAGGCAGACTGTCTCTCTCTGCCTTAGTGTTAGTGTGTTTAGGCTTAACAGCTTGTCGCTGTAGTGTGTTAGTATAGCAGAACCGCTACTACACAGTGTAGATAATAGCTAGTCTAGACACAGATGTGCAAGGCTATATGCATTTATTGGTTGCATAGATACAGTACAACAAGTAGGTGTAGCTAATGCTAAAAACTCCTTGCTAGTTAGTTCCTTGTGTTCCTGTTGCAACTCTTCCTTATGTCCAGCATTTAATGGCGCGTAAAACGTCTTTTAACATACATTATATTTTTCTTCTTCTTTCTTGCACATAGTTTAAGTGAGTTAGTTGTTAAAATACATGTTTAGTGCCTTCCTTCTACACGCTAGTGATGTTCTTCCTATTTGCGCAAATTTGGCTATAGACTTCTTTATATCTGGTTTAGCCTTGTTATAGTGTGTGTTTGGTATGCTGTGTCCAACAATAAGTCAAGCAACGCAGCGTAACCTATCTCTTCTGCCTTGCCCACTTTCTTGCGCCCAGTTAATTAAATGCTCAGGCAATCCAAATTAGAATACAGCTAGGAGGAAGTCTGTGTGAACACTAGCTGTAAAGGCGCTTGTTGCAATAAAGATGCCTAATCTCTTCTTGAAAAACCTAGCCTGTGTGCTGGTCTTCTCTTCTTCTAACAATTTGCTGTGAAATCGCTCACATTGTAATTGCTTAGCAAGCTCGTCTACCATGGCCCAGCTGTTAATATAGACAAGGATTTTCTAAAATATTACAACTTCTTATTAGAGATATTGCACTATCTGCCTTATTAACATTAGATTAGTTCTGTTAATAGTCTGCACTTTGTATTAGAGATTGCTCTGTACTGTTAGTTCACGAAATGCTATAGTATCGCTTAGTATGCTAAGAAGTTAGAATGCGTTGCGTTGTTCTTTAAATAGGACAGTTGCTAACAGTAACGTAAAGCGGGTAGTATACTGCGTAATAGTTTAAAGATTACGCAGATAAGGTTAAAATTGTACATTAGATAGTAGGATGTAATAGAACTTATTAACTACAATCTGTTCCAATTTGCCTGTAGCGCTTATACGCTAGGTGAATAATACAAATGCACTACTGCTAATGCTCTTAGGCGTTACTAGTATAATAGAGGCTGTTTTGTTGTAGTAACTATGTTTCTACACTAATACGCGTATGCGCAATGCCTTACAGGCCCTAACAATGTCTAAGCGGAGTGCAGTTAGGGGAACAATTACAATAGTCTGTCTGTATCCTAGGTAACATGCTAGTAGCAGGAATAGTAGGCTCTTACTAGACCTAGTACCTGCAATATAGACAACAACAGGACTACCCATTATTACAGAACTAAGAGCTTGCTCTTGCTAACCTTAAAATTAAGCATGTTGTCTATAATTCTCTTGCAACAAGGTAGGAAGGTAAATGTCTATCTGCTTTAACAGTTGCTCTTACTATGTTTGCTGCTAGTTGTGTTGTTTAACTGCGTTGTCACTCTTAAGTAGGAGGGTAAACTGTAGCGCCTTGTGCTACTAGGTGGATATTTTAAAGTGTGCTTTAGCTAGGTGTTATTTTCTAGCAAACACTTTAGTTATATCTAAGGCATATACTATGTGGGCTGTTTCTAGCAAGTGTCTAGCTTGCATTTCTTGTGCTTCTGCTTCTGCTTCTTTAATCATTTCATCTACTTCTTCCCTAGACAGCTTCTTTAGTAGTCTATTGTTGCTTTTGATTTTGCGTCCAAATGCGATAAGCAGGTGCCAAAGGGTGCTAATATTGATTTCTTAGCCTATCCAACGCAGTGTTGCGCGTTAAATTACAAAGCTTAGTAGCTTAGATACTTTGTGTTGTGTTCTATCTTTTTTGGACCACAGAAAGCTGCTTGTGGCCTAGAGGTAGTAGTATTCTTAATGGTCTTTAGCAACCTAATGCTGTATCATGATGTAGAATAGGCGAATAAGCCACAAATACTATACTAGTAACGCACTAATTTCTCTAGGTAGGAATTAATACACAGTCTTTAGTGACTTATTACAGTTATATCCTTTGTAGTAGTGAGGAACAATAGCAACAAGCCTGTTGAAAAGGAATATGTTGCGTAGGCCGTTTGTTGCTGAGTTCTCATGTTGAATGCTAAGGATCTTGGTTCCGCAGGCAGGTTGGCCACTCGTAAGGTAGACAAGTAACAACAAGTGACTAAGAAAGCTTTAGACCTTATTACAGTATTGTTTAACCTGCATTAGGTCTCTTAGGTTAGATATAGCAGTCTTCTTAAACGTTCTACTATTAACTGCTTCAAGCATTTGTTTAGGGACAAAACCCTAGTGTTCTTAGAGATATAGTGACGAGGGAGCAAATGCACTGTATCCTAGTGTTAACTTAGTAGCTTGCTCTTCAATCTTGTCCTACAGTACAGAAGGTAGTTAATCTCTCTGCTTTACAAAGGCGAGCTTGCATAAGAGTGTAGATGCTTGCTTATATTTATTCTACACTATGTTCTTTATCTGCTCTAAGTTGGTCTGGATTAAATGTACAGTAATGGAGTCACCATTCTAGTGTACAAATGCATCTAGGTTCTCTCTATATTGGAAGCGGCTTGCGTATCTAGCCGTTGTGATAAGCTAGTTCATTAGGGTTGGATATTCTGTAGATAGATAATCATACACCTAGTCCTTAAACTTATTAGCAATAGAGCAATTAGAATCTTTAGTGTAGTCTTGGTTTTCTGTTATGTTAAATTCATTAACTAGATCTTCTACTTCTTCTTGGGTAATACATGGCTGTGTTGATGTTGTACATTCTTCCCTAGCCTTCCCTTTATAGCCAACAACTTTGTCTTGATAGCGCTAGATAGCAGCTAGTCTTGTTATTTTCTTAAGCGTAGATAGGTCTGTAGCAAAGTTGTAAACTTCCTAAAATTTATATTTGCTAGTTAAGATTAATAGAATTGCAATTAGGGTTACTATAGCTAGTTCTAGGTT
>SATY01001087.1:0-12778 GCA_004335155.1 Ascochyta viciae
CACGATTGACATACTGGGGAGTCACGCCGCCACCACCACGACTGAAGTACTAGGGAGTTGCGCTGCCACCACCACGACTGAAGTACAAGGGAGTCACGCCGCCACGATCGACATATGCTAGGGAGCCGCCACGACTTAGGCACTGGGCCCCCCAACTCTCGTTCATGATAAACCTCCCATCGAGGACTTCGTCCATTCCCTCTGCGTAGCATAGGACACGTCCCTGCCCTTTGTCCAAACAGGACCGAGTCATTGCATAAACGGGCCCGGTCAAGGTCGCTTCATATGTCGAGCTATTGAATATAGTATAATCCATGCCCTGTTGCCAGTGGCAGTCTTCGACATAGTTGCTGGATGTGGGGTTCGCGGAAGTTGTGGAGTCCGGACAGGCAACATGGAAGATCGTGGTAGAAGGGTTGACGGTTTTGACGGTCACAGCAGGGTCTTGGTAGTCTGCAGCGTGAGGCCAGAAGAATTCGAGTGTCTCGTTTTGGGCGTATACAAGCCCTAAATAGGCTGCGAGAGCGAGGATGGACTGACGCATCTTGGTGAACAAGGCCGTGTAGTGATGAAGGTTGCGCCTGTTGGAAATTGATGCAATGGGGATGTGAAAGTGGCGCTCTTCACGCGAATGCTCATCTCTAATTTCACGGACAGCGCACTCGAGACGACAAACCTTGGACAGACAATACAACTGTAGTAAGCAACCGCACCAACCCCACTTGCTCATCTGTGACTTGGTCCAGTAGAGATGGGCAACTAATGATCCTAAGACACAAATTAATCTGTCCAGGGAAAGGAAAATAACATTGTCACATCTACTGAGGTTCTTTCACAGTTCGACAAGCTTGATTAGGTTGCATCATGGACAGTTTGTGGTGACAATGTTCAGCTCATAACCTAGAGAGCGTTCGTTACAACCCCTGTATCCCGGAGTCTTGCTCCACTTTATAGGGGTGGCTTGGTAAGGCCACCAGTGAGGCTCATCTCGGCAACTATACAAACTCAGCTTGGCTCCATTGTACACTAACCTCATGAGAATGTGGTACGATCTTTCTCGGAAAGCCAATGTTTGATCACGAATCAAGCTTGAGCGCGTTATACCAAAGAGTGATCTTGCAAGTCTTTAGAAACGTCACTGTCTGCCATAGGCGTGTCCAAAAGTCGCGTCCACCCAAGACTATATCAACCGTCAGTGAAAACTCAACAAAGGCTTTACTGTGTGTTGGAAGCCTGAACAGTTCAAAACTTGTTGTACATGCATCGATCATGTCTTCTTTCCAACATGGCAGAGTGCTGCACTTCTCCACCTTTACGTTCCCAGCGACAACAACCCCAACAACAACCTACTCATTCACATACACTACTGCCAGCGGCGTAGAGAGCCCACTGCCGTTCAGTACTCCTTCCGTCTCACCCCCTTATGCACCGTTTGCCGCCCGGCAAGAATGTTGCAACCGCTGGTCTCAGTATCAGGATCCCATCAGTCAGAACGCATCGTGCGCCATCAGCAACGCAGCTTGTGATAACCCATATGCCTTCTGGGACCTGCACGCGTGTTGTAATGGTGCTGAGGTGAAGGAAGCTGGGACAAGTGGATCGGACGAATTCAATGGATGCCAGGCGACCTGCGATGCGGTGGGACAGTCATGGCAGGACTTGATGGGATGCCTAGAAAAGAGAACGAAAGCGGTGGTTTGCAAGCCGGATGACAGCGAAATCGAGAGGACAAGCATATATAGGGCAAGTATTTCTAAAGCGACGACAACAACGAGTAGCACAACTGTTGCGAGTACAGCTGGATGCTGGGTGGCGGATTCAAATGGCCTATTAAGTCCTACATGCGTCCCCACGCTTATCAACTACACAACGAACGACAATCAGAAGTACCCGGGAACAGCGAGCAAGGTAGACGTCAGATGGATAAGATGCTCCAAAACTGGGATTGCCATCTTCATGGTCGTATCGCTTGGTTCGATAGCAGGAATGTTGCTGTGATGGCAAGTGTGCCAGTAATGATTTTGTGTTGTTTTCACGGCCCTTTGCGGTTCCTGTGTGTACATATAATGTAAAGCAGTGGCAAAAAAACCTTATGCTTTTTCCTCCACATTTGCGTTACGATCCGCATTCTAGTATTGATGATGCTTCATGTTACGGCACTTTTCAATAGTATAAGCAAGCGGATATAACAATTCCTATATTTAGAACGTCAATCAGCTAAATCTCATCTACTCTCACTGTACAGATGCGAGCGTGGCATCTACCATACTTTTGAGCGCTTCAATCGCATCAGAGTTTCTCCATGCACTCCAATCATGATTCAACAAACCCCACGTCTCCTCATAATCCTGGGTTCCGGTGCGAATGTAATAGCTCCCGCCAAGCGCCCACACCATCCAGCCCGATTTCCACTGCGGCATCAGCTTGCGCAGGCAAGTCGCGTACACACCATTGTAGCTGCTGTCCGCTTGCGTAAAGCCAAACTCAGTCAGAAGTACAGGCATTCTGTTCACGGCTTTCTCGCCAGTTGCACGGAAACCATTGTTCCATAGCCCACCCTCAATGTCGCCGCAGCTTGTGGCGGAGTTTTGGTAGTTGTGCATCTCGAGAACGAGTTTGTCGGCGTACTTGAAATCAGTAAGGAGGAATTTCGTGCCATTGCCTAGATCGTCAGCCCAGGGGATGGGCTGGAGTGTAGTGTCGAAATTTAGACCGGACAAGAAGATCAGGATGTCTGGGTTTGCGCTGTTGACAACGTCGGCAGCCGCAATATTCTGCTCGTACCAGGTTGGCCAGTCGTATGGAAGGGAGGAGCCGGCGACGTCCGGCTTGCGAAATTCGTTGCGAAGGCCGATTGAGACCATGTTGGGCCATTGCTTACTCTGAAAATCTTGATCAGCATGCTATATGGATCGCATGAGCGAGATAAATTACATGTTCAGCCATGTATTGAAGGCCACGCTTCCATTTGGCGACATCGAAGTCAGCATCTCCAAACCATGCATTCCCGTCATTGGTGGAACAGCACCACTTTCCTTTAGACATGTGGTTGTCGAGGTGGACGTAGATCTGCTGCTTTTCCAGCTCAGCAGCGATAGCGTCGTAGACCTTGGGGAGTGTTAATGGATTCCTGCGCTCATACTGCAAACGCCTACATACCTGAAGCCTGGTGGTTGAGGGACCGAATTGCGGGTTGTTTTCGATGACTTTCTGGTACACCGCAGTACCGTTTGTGTCACCTAATGCCTTATTGAATGCGTCCTGAATGGTGACGTCCCCTCCATTATCTTTGATATCATCGATCATCTCAATGGCGAAAGTCAATCTGACCGCGTTCATGTTTAGGCTTTTGATGTTTGATGCAATGGATGCAATACTCTGGTACTGAAGTCCCTCAGGAATCATCACCTCGCCAGCGCCAGGCCAATTGGCGCCCACGTAGGTAAAGTTCTCGCCCGTGGAGTCATGAACCCATTGACCAGATGTTACAAAAGGCACATTAGGAAAGGCGGAAACAATGGCAGGAAGCGCCACAGCGCACAGTAAATTAGAGATGTGCATCTTGCGTGGGTGGTAATGCGATGGTAGCGGTCTCTCATTACCTTTAGGTGCCTTCTTATATATACCTTCATCTTGTAGCACATCTCGTCGGCCAACCAGTCAGTCATTCTCTACTGACACAGCGTCCGCCCCGGTTTCCATTCGAGGAAGCATATCCAACAACCTTAACGGAGCGGAGCGTCAAGCTTAGGGTAGCACTGAATGCATTGGTTTAGACTCATACCTGACGTATAGTGCCGAGCGGTTCGCCGAGACGACATCGTCTCCTCTTGGCTCTTGGTTACTCATTCCTTAGGTTATCGTGTAGGACTTAAGTGCTCTAATTGGTGGCTGTATTGTAGTTATGGAGCGCAAGTTCTAAGCAAACACTGCCATATTGTGGGGAACCCATGAAGATCAGCGTTCGACTTGTCTGAATAGGGCAGCTGCCGGCAACAGAGTTGCAGAATACGGTGCTTGTCGTCACTGTCGTGTGGAGCTGTCGATGAATTTGGCCCGTCATGCGCGCCGTCCCGGGCATCGGGAAATCTGGAGGTCGGCGCTGGCCCGAGGCTAATCCTGACATGAGCACCTCACCTGACGAAGAGACTCTGCTTGCTTATCAACATGTACTGCAAATTTACCTCGTTCTGGGTACCTGTAGTGTTCGACTACATCTGCTGACGGACACTCGTTTCGCGATTGTGCGAGTGACATCAATGGATTAGCAATGACGTTTGGACGCACTCAAAACCGTCATCGTCGTGCTTGAGCAGACTAAGCTACCAAATGACCACATCTTGGTTCGTTGTGTCGCGTTCAAATGCTGTGGGTTTGCATGTTAGATTGTAGTATGTGTAGAGAAGGGATGGCGCATCGAAGAGTTGTTGAACGAAAAGGAAGCCGCTCGCTTGTGTACCGCAACAGGCCTGTGCGTTGCTGATCGCTCATTTTCCATCTGCTGACAACATGTAAATGAGCATATTTGACTTTCCAGCTGACCATCTCTTATCCTGCTCGACCCATACATATGTGTGCCTCATCTCAGCCAACCTTTCAGGACTGTTGCAATCCTTTCAATCGGAGAATCTGACTGGGGCAAACCGCTGTGTAATCAACACAGGAGACAGCGCACAGTCTATGAGTCTTTGAGAAAGCAACACAAGATCTTAAGCATTACCGTGGGTCGGGGTTCAAACCTCACGCCACAGCCCACCCCCATAGACTCGTTATTTTTCACCAGACCTAGCTCAAGACAATTCGTCTAAGGCGCTAGACACTATGCAATATCGCTTTGCGAGGCGTTTCATGTAGCGATCTGCGCTACACATCGGAGTACGCCATAGGAAAAGAATAGCGAGGCGTTTTGAAGCCATACACGCTATTGCCAACACTCTCCCACGACCGTGAACAATACCGAATGGAATTACGACGTCATGAGATGTAGAGCTGGACACCGTGGCCTGAGATCGCACGCATATTCTCTCTGATAGGTCTGCTTCAGATTAATCCAACAGGGAAGAGGGTGAAGACGAGACTGAGGAGGAGACTGATGGTCCACTATACCGTTGTGGTGTCGGCCAGGAATGACGCCGGTGCGAGCTGGATTTCAAGACTTTCAAGATACTGGTCAAGATTAAGCTCTGGTGGCTCTGAACCACATGTTTCGAATCCGTGTCAGGCTTTCGGACGCTGAACGTCAAGGCACTACTACTCGGGGATTTTCGCTCTGGATCCAACCGAACGTTTCGCAAAACAAGAACATCAATCCTCTAGTATCCAAACCGAAAGAGGAAAAACCAACAACGCTTGTTGGGCCAGAACGAGAGCGTTTGCGGAAATGTCAAGCGTATCACGCTCGCACAAACAACATATAGGGATACTATCAGTCTACAATATCAGATTAATATTGATAGAATGTCCAGCTTCTATATATGATCTACATGCCCTTTCACTCCATTCTACGTGCCCTCATCCCATTCATTATTATCATCACCCGTTCTATCAACAGTTTAAAGCCTTAGTTTCCCTTGCCCTTTGCCTTGGCCTTTCCCTTTCCCTTTCCCTTTCCCTTTCCCTTTCCCTTTCCCTTTCCGCCGAGCAGAGCAGCAAGGCCACCAGCCGCGCCACCTTTGTTGCCGCCGTTGTTGGTAGCAGCGGTTGCAGCATCACCAGCCTGGGCACCGAGGACGTTCTTGGGGTTGGTACCGGCGTTGTTGTTTGTAACAGAACCACCAGACATGCCGCCCCGGGGAGAGACGTTGTTGTTGGCCTGTGCAGCCTTGTTCTGGTACTGGGTGACAGCATTGCCGTTGGGAGGGTTGATGACCATGACCATGCCTTGCTGGCAATGCTGTGCCTGGGAGCAGTAGATGTAGATGGGTTGGTTGTCAGTGATAGGGACCATGAACATGGGCGTGTTGCCGGCTTGGCGGTTGTTGTTCCTGTTCTTGCCACCTTTGCCTCCGCCGTTACCGCCGGCACCGCCGCCGTTAGGGCTGCCGTTGGGGTTACCGGGGATGGGCTGGAAGTCGGAGAAGATGGCATTCTTCTCAGGCTGGCAAGGGTTGTTGGCAGTCGACGAAGCAACGGAGTGGTTCTAGTTTGAGTCAGTGACTTGTTCAGAGTATCCGTGATGTTGATGCCTTACCTGAGCAACGAAGTTGAAGGCAACCATGTCTCCGGGCTGGGCAGTAACCGAGTTGGGGGTGAACTGGAACTTGTTGTTCGCCGCAACGGTGACCATCATAGTGGCAGCGGAAGCGGTCATAGCCTGGGCAAGCCCGGCAGCGAGGATAGTGGAGAAGAGCATCTTGAGAATTGTAGTGATCGTGATTAGATTATCGAGAGTGAGTGGATGGACAGTCGCAGACTGAGAATTACAAGAACTGTATTAAGTAGTGAAAAGGGAAGTTGATGCGAATGACCTGCAATTCTGATCCTCAGGAAGAGGCCGCCCCACGACCAAGATATATAGTTCCTGGATGCACATGCTCCGACAGGATTCCCGGCAATGGGTGTCATGCAAAAGCGGAACTTGAGGCTGACCACAAACGCACCTCTCGTCCACGAGACAACCATGGAGGGCATCTAGACGTTTGGGGTCGTTCACCAGGTGAGAGTTTTGTGCCGAGTCTCACGCCCAGTCGCCTTCTGTTTGGAAGCATCTAATAGTGGATCAAGCAACCGCCGACGAAGCCACTGGAGGGCTGCGAAGGCTACCGTGCGCCCCGCACAAGTGCTTGATTGTGGCCAAGCATTGAATTATATACTTGTATCGTGTTGCATGGTGGGTCGGATAGCAGGATCCGGGGTGATCTGCGACCTTTCGGGTACGATCTTGGTGTTTCATCTAGGCACTGAATCGCGAAACACGCTGGTGCCCAGTGTTGTAAACGCCTGAGGAACACATCCGAACGCCTGAGGAACACATCCGAACGCCTGAGGAACGCAATAAACGCCTGAGGAAACGAAAATGATTGGCAAAGCCAAGAACACGCCCAGCGTCTTCGCATTTTGAATCAAAAGGATCCATGTGGTACAATGTAACATGACCCTGTGCTGCGCGCTTTACTGGACGGTCGACAAAAGAATCGCATAGCTGCGGACAGCTCTGTCGCGGGCGATTGGTCTGACGTTTGTTTGCGCCAGCGGAGCTGTGGCCGTCTCTGTTGTGGCCGTGGTGGCGATGCAGGGCCGAAACGCGTTTCACAGTGTGTCTGGAGCGAAGCGTGATCCCAATGTCGAAACTATTCCATTGAGTTCATCCTCAAAAGCGCTGCAGCATGTCTGGGGTTCGGACAAGGAGGTGCGCATCTCGGGCGTTCTTTGTTCAATCAGCATTGTACGCAGTAAGTATGCACGTTCAAAGAGAGGAGAAGTTTCAGAACATATGACGTAAGCGACTTCACGCGAAGCCCACAACACCGCGGGTGTCTATAGTCACACAACAATCAGCACGACGTGTTCAACGATCCCCCAAGTATCGGGGTGTTTTTCTACATTTTCCGTTCTGGGTCATGTCCGTAACACCTTCTTGGAGTCGTAATATCTATGCCGGCTTCTTCGTCGCAACATCAGCAGCAGATTGCAATGAAAGCGACAGTCCAAGCTTCGAGAAGAACCTCGGGCTGAGATGTCCGCCCCTCACGCTCAATAACAACGCTCAACGAGACGGCTAGATGCTTGTCGCGCAAGGCGAAGGATGCAAACCCTGGAAGATGACCACCTATCGAATTCCAAAGCTCGTCTCTGGGGTGGAGACGAGAATGACAATGCCTGCACGAACACCATGCCCTGCGTTCAATTAAACAAGTGCCGCTGCACAAACTTCCGAAGGCCTGTCTTCGTCCACGCTCAATGAGGCAGCAGGAATCCTGGATCAACGTTTGACTGGCGAAATCAATGATCGAACGCTACTACACGCGCTGATGAACAGGCAATGCGGAACTGCAATACCAGCAGAACACTACATCAGTTATGAATGCTCGGAGTCAGGCGTCCTCCCGCATATGCAGGACATGGATTCATCGCGGACGCACTCGAGGAGATATCATAACGATGCATCTGATTGGTTTGGTGACGAGGTCTGCTAAACGGCATATCGAGAAATGTCTAGGTTGTCGGAGGCTTTCAGGATTGGGTATGTCTTATATGTCCACAGTTCCCGCGCCGCGTGCGATTACCGCTAGAGATCTTCATTCCCAAAGATCATGTCGTTCCTCTCTGGCTCTGTGCCAGATAAACTCGCCTCCGTTCCAGCGCAGGCTGGCGTGCTGCTGCTTGTGTACTGGCTCGTGTGGATAATCTACAGTCGCACATTTCACCCCCTCGCCAAAGTTCCTGGACCAATCTGGCCGTCTCTATCGCGGACATGGCTTATGTATCGCATGTACATTGGGGACTACCAACTATCCCAAGAAGCACTTCATAAGAAGTATTTCCCCGGTATCTGCTCACCACACAGGCACTCCTAACGCGATCTAGATATGGATGCCTCATCCGCATCGCGCCCAACGAGCTTGCGTACTCGAACCCAGACGGCGTTCCAGTTGTCTACCGCATCAGCAACCCGCTGGAGAAGACAGACTGGTACCATACATGGAAAGGCGCCGGACTCAAGTCCCAGATTGATATGTTCAGCATTACCAACGAGAAGAAACACACCGCTTACCGACGTGCCATTGGTGGGGTGTACTCGCTGACCAGCATCCTAAAGAACGAAGAGCTCATGAATCGGAATGTAACCATGCTCCTCGACCGCCTTGACGGATTTGTAGAGAGTGCAGAAGAGGTGAATCTCGGGCTTTGGCTAGAGATGTACGCTTACGACAACATCAGATCTGTATTCTTTAGCAAACCTTTCAGCTTTTTAGAATCGAGCAGCGACTACAGTGGTTATATTGCTGCAGTGCATAAAGCTATGCCGTTCCTGTCTGTCGTGTCTATGGCTCCCTCGTATGCACGGTCTGCTCTTATGGTGGTTGCTGCTACTGTGCCGTCGCTGCTTCGAGCCGTTCTGGCCGTGGATGACATCCGTAAGACGGCAGTTCGCGAGACAGAAGAGGCCATGGCGAGGAAGTCTGACTCTCAGCGCCACGACATGCTCACTCAGCTGCTGAAGATTGTTGAGGATGCAGGCGAGAATACGGGCGTTACGCACCATGAGGTCACGGGCGAGATGTGGGTCGCCGTCATCGCTGGGGCTGATAGTACTGGTAAGCCCTTATTTGGACTTCGCTGACAGCTAGAATCCTTCAGCAGTTCGTATTTGGGGTATTTACTAACGCATTATAGCGGGCGGTCTCCGCGCAGTCATCTACCACGTCGTCAAACACCCAACCGTCATGTCAAAACTCACTGCCGAAATCGACTCAGCCTACGCAAACGGCACTCTCACACACCCTGCGCAGCACTCTCAAGTTACAACCCTCCCTTATCTGATGGCTGTCTGCAAGGAAGCAGCGCGGGTGTGGCCCAGTTTCCAAGTCATTATGCCACGATACGCACCAGCCCAAGGCCTTCGGCTTCCGAATGGCTTCTGCGTCCCGAGCGGATACGGGGTAGGCATGAACCCGTTCGCGGTACAGCGAGACACCGCTCTCTTCGGGGAGGATGCAGATGACTTTCGGCCAGAGCGCTGGTTAGAGGCTGATGCGAGTCGACTGAGGAGGATGAATGCGGCTATGTTGTCTTTTGGGGCAGGGACGAGGACTTGTACGGGTCAACATGTGAGTGCTTCACATGCTTTGAATGATCTGTGCAATAAGCTAGTGAGAGTACTGACTGTTCATTCCTAGCTGGCAATGGCGGAGATCTACAAAATCATCCCCGAGATTCTGCGCCGTTTTACAATCAGTATGCCACCAGAGAAGGAGTGGACAGCGTTCAATGCGAGTTTCAACTTAACAAGCGGAGTAGTTTGCGATATCAAACGCAGGGAGATCTAGCAGTCTCCGTGCGCAAGAAAAGACAATACATCGCACGGTCTGGAAAGTACCAAACCAAGCATCCCCATCGTCCTTCTTGTCAGCCTTCTACAATGTGTCCTCATCCGCAGTGCCGCATCCCTCATGTCCCCAAGAACCCACAATCTCAAGCTCAGGCCTGCCGAAATAGCAACGCAGAGCAGACATGTCGCCAACAGGATCGAGGCCACCGCCAGAAACCACCCGTTCGAGACGTGGGAAGCCCCTGCAATAACCATTTAGTGAAGGATCCATTCTCATACGGTTACAACGCCCTCTACACGACTTGACACTTTCCTCTACCTCCCGCGAAAGCCTGATCTTTCGAACCGCAGCAAAGCCACATTCAAAGCGGTTTAATTCTTTGTCCAGGCGAGTGAAGTGGCAGTCTCCCTGGACAACGAGTGAAGTGAAGTGTTGGATGAGATGTTTGGTCTCGTGGTGAATCTGTCGACAAAGTTGAGGTACATGTAGGTCCTTGCGGGTGCGCGGTGGGCAAGCAAATGCATCTATCTCCACTGTGGCCGACTCCAACACAGAGCCGTAGATTCTGTTGCGCAGCTCGGCTGGGAGACGGAGAAGCGGCGACTCCGTCTGGCTGCGCTCGGTGCTGGTGCCATGTCAGTGTAAAACTGCGAGAGGAGCTCGGAGATTGCCCACATTGTGTCGCGCTCACTATCAAGCGTGGTTGATGTCGTGGTGTCAGCCGTGACAGTTAACAGAGAAGAGGCTAGAGTAACAAGTTGCTAATTTAGAGCAAGAAGAAGGAAAAGCAGCGCAGGTTAGAGAAGCAATACACTATAGAATCGTCCAACCAGCACGATTCAGAAGATGTGCTAGAATATTAAATCCACATTCAAGCACAAGCTTGCCTATCTGTAGGTACTAGGAAACAAAAGCACCTATACCCAAACAAAGAACAAATAACAACTTAAGTGACAAACCAATTAATTTAGCACCCCAACCTCCCAGCCTCTTAACACAACACAACACGTCTACGTACTACCTACGCTTAGTTAACCTCCACCTCACGCTACCTACTACTTCACCACCACGTCCTAAACCTGTAAGCAGGAATGAATACATTGCTACTTTCTTGCTAACGGGATGTAGTGTGTTTGTTTACTAGTGTATGTATATATAGAGGGGATAGAAAGAAGAGAAGAAGAAGAAGAGAAGAGAAGAGAAGAGAAGAGGAGAGAAGAGTTATTATATAATATACTACGCTGTGCTGTGCTGTGTAATGCTTTACTACGCTATACTATACTCTTCTCTCTTCTTTAACTCTTTCTTCTTTAACTCTTTCTTCTTTAACTCTTTCTTCTTTAACTCTCTATTTCTTTTTTTCTTTTCCTTTTTTATTACTGTTGTTACTTACTTACCTAACGTACTCCACAGTTGAGCAGATTACACGATCGAGCAGATTACTTTGCTAAGACCACACTAAACCTCTACCCTATTATAGCTTGCATTAGCCTATGTTAGCCTTTTATATAGTAGTACAGCACATAATATTATTTAGTAACACTTTTTATAAGCTTTTTATATATGTGTAAGTTATATTCTACATTATAGCACTTTTTATAGCGTTTTTAGGTTGCCTTACTTCCTTTAACACATACTTGCTTCCTTGTCTTCTTACTATTACTACGCGCCCTAAACTTAGTTAGAGTAGTTAATTAAAGGCCTTTCTTAGCTGTTAGGACTTCCTCCTGCTATAACTACTTTCTTTTATGCAATTTACGTCGCGTAGCAGCCTTATTTGCTGCTTAAAGCCTAGTAATCTCCCTTTAAGCTAACACTAGCTTGTGCGCTACTATAGCTGCGCCTTTAGTAAGCTTTTTAAAGGCCTTAACTATTAAAGTTAGTAAGCTGCTTGCATGTTTTTAAATCCTTTCTTAAACTAGCGTTAATTGCAACCCTAATTGCAAGATAGTGCTTAGGGTTTAGGACTACTAGAGCTTATCTTCTATAGTAGGTAGCAGTAGGGTATGTAGGCAGATATTAAGACCTATTATAACCTATTCTAGGTTAAAAGGGACTATTCTAGCGCCTTAGAAGCCTCCTTAGATATTGCTAGAAGTAAACATCTCCTTATAGGCGCCTATAAAGCATAGTAAAAACTTAGTTTTAGTAATATAAGTAATGTAGTTACGCATAAAATCCTTAGCTTAGCACCTATATACCTTCTTTAAAGAGGCAAAACAGCCTATATTTAGTAGCTGTAAAAGGTGTAATAAGTGTAGAAGTATACATAGTATAATAACATTTACTTCTTTATAGTATTCTTAGAAGTTAAGAGAGTTATAGCTCTTATAGCTATTAATAAAAAGTAGCTAGTGTACTCTTTAGGTGCGCGTCTTTATATAGGCATTAAAGTGCTTTAACTAGTCTAGACTAAGCTTGTTAGTAGTCTATCTATCGGGAAAAATTTTGCTATTGCAATTTTCAAAAAACACTAAAGTCTTATTGTATGTGTACTATTACTAGTAGGTTGTAGCAGGCGTAGTACGTTGAGAATACATGTAGCAGGTGTGGTACGTTGAGCATATGTGTAGAATGTCGTAGTACGTTGAGAAAACAGCCCTAATAACGTCTATCTAACGTTAAGAAAATGGCCCTAACGCCTGCTACGTGTATCAGGTTTTACTAAGTGCTTATTAATAGATAATAATATTATAACAATGTAGAGCTTGCTTTTCTCTATAAAATAAGCCTCTAAACTTTATTATAGCTCTTATAGTTGTTTAGTTATTAAGCTTAGAAGTTAA
>SATY01001088.1:0-12773 GCA_004335155.1 Ascochyta viciae
CTGCTATTATGTAAGGCAGACTTCACAAGCACAAAAGGAAGCAATCTAGAAAGCTAATATATTTAAGAAGGAGTAAACAAAATAGTAGACAGAGAGCTATAAGAGGGTAGAGATAGCTACCTACTTATAGTAGGTAGGCCTAGGCTCCTAGGCTAGAAGTGGAAGGAGGCCTATGCCCTAAAAGTAAAGTAAAAGTTAGCAGGATAGATTCTGCTAAGTTAGATAAGCACCTACTAGTAGGTTGTGCTATCTAACTATAGCAGAAGTCCTAATAGGCATGTAGTAGCAACTACCTCTAACCTAGCTAAGAAGTACTGTTCTGGCCACGTTATTACTATGAGAGTGATTATTCGTACCTTTTTAGCTGCTATAGCTAGGTAAGCAGAGTCTAGTTCTAACAGCGTTAACTACCTATCTCTATCTTAAATCTTATTGTTGTTATTATTATTGTATAATTAACGTTGCTGTTGTCTATTGCTATGCCTTTATTGTTGCTATTGCTATCACTTTCGCTATTACTGTCGCTATTGTTAACGCCGCTGCTATTGTTAACGCTGCTGCTAGTTGTGTTAAAAACTAACTTGCCTACACTAACATGCATCTAGGATAACACTGCTTGCAATAGACAGGCGAACAACAACACACACATATTTGTTTTTAGTGCTAATACTATATAATACGTATGTGCTAGGGTCCCTAGCTGCCTTGCAGCTGGATCTAACTTGCATAGGCTTGTTGGGGCGCACGTTACTAATTATCAGGGCGCACATTAACATCTCCCTTTATCAACATCAACTCTACTTTGAATTGAAAGGAAAACAGGGAACCCCCCTGTGATTACTGGAATAAGTGAAGAACTAGGCTCTTCAGATCTTGGACTAAAGAGTCGCTGTACATTAGTGAGTTCCTACATCAATAAACCTAGTATGCATAAACCCAGCAAATCCTTGTACAAAAAGGATGCTTAAAGGGAGCTGAATTCGAACAGGTCTTTTCAACTTTGACTAAAAGACATGGAAGTTTAACTACTGCGCTTTTTCCATATTCATGTTCATTCGTAGCCTATTGGGCAGAGGTTGGCTATAGTGGTAGGAGATACCGCTGGTTGATTTCATTTCGGTGTGTCTTTATCACGAGGTTGCAATCAAAATAAGGGCCGTCAATGGCTTTATGTCGGCCCTAGCCCGGTATAGCTCTTCCTCTTCCCAGAGATGGATGTCGGAGTAGCCTCCGATTTAATTGAATCAATATTGCAATCTACTATGTATGTGGGAGTTAAAAGTGAGCTTTGGGCGAAGCCAGCTCCAGCAATCAGTCATTGAAAGCACTGTCCCTAACCCTATAAATTGTCGAGCGCTTGCTTGCTTTGTCTGCAGTTCCAACATCATCCCTGCTACCTCGGAATCCTAATCATGGCAAAACTTGCATGGGCTTTGTTCGCCTGGGCTGCCCTCCTTGGGAGTGCGATGACCGAGAACATCCGAGGAACGTACATCGTCCAGCTGAACACACCGCCAGACCTTGGTAGGTCGATCACCCAGCGACGTTCTGTTCATCAGAACTCTCTCCGAACGGTTTCTTCCCAGGACACGTTAATCTATTCGTATCATCACGTCTTTAATGGGTATTCTGCGGTGCTACACGATGCCGAGGCTCGAGCTCTGCTTGCCCAGCCCGATGTCAAATCCGTCACCGTTCAGAAGAGGTATCGACTTCATACTACCTACTCGCCCGAATTCCTTGGCCTGAATAACGCCGCAGTGTTTGGACAGAAGACCCAAACATTTTCTGACATCAACGGGTCCGTCAATGGCACCAATACCGCCGGCCTCGACTCGGACATCGTGATCGGACTCTTGGATACCGGAATCTGGCCAGAGAGCGATAGCTTCGATGACACTGGCATGCCACCTATCCCCTCCTCGTGGAAGGGATCATGTGTGGAAGGTGAAAATTTCATGGCATCCAACTGCAACAAGAAGCTCATTGGTGCAAGATACTTCAGTGAGAGTTTTGAAGCAAGTTGGCGTCTTTCACACAATGGATCAAGTTATGACTTTGCTGGGGAATACCGATCCGCAAGAGATGCTCAAGGCCACGGAACACACACGTCTTCTACAGCGGCCGGCAGCGTCGTTCAGAGCGCGAGCCTCTTTGGCCAAGCTTCTGGTACCGCTCGGGGTATGGCCCCAAAGGCGCGCGTAGCCATGTATAAGGTCTGTTGGGGGGACGAGGGTGATAGCTGTCAATCTGCGGACATACTCGCAGCTCTCGATGCTGCTATTGAGGATGGCGTCAATGTTCTTTCAGCTTCTATCGGCGGAGATCCGGGCATCGGACCCGACCCTCTGTACGTCGGAGCCTTTTCTGCAATGGCCAAGGGTATCTTCGTCTCCTTGTCGGCAGGCAATGATGGGCCTAATCCTGGTACAGTGTCTAACAATATCCCGTGGGCCTTGACTGTTGGAGCGAGTACGCTTGACCGTGGGTTTCCGGCCACTGCTGTCCTCGGCAATGGGCAGAACATTACTGGTGTATCACTCTCTGTCAATGACGATGGCTCCTTGCCAGCATTTCAGGAACTACCAATCATCCTGGCGAGCAATGCGGCGATGGCAAATGCAACCGACAGCACTGGTGCTTCCCAGTGTTTGGCCGATACTCTGTCCACGAACAAGGTCGCCGGAAAGATCGTCATATGTATCAGAGGAGGAAACACTAGGTTCGAGAAGGGTCAAGTTGTCAAGGATGCTGGCGGTTTGGGCTTAATACTGGCCAATACCGACTCCAACGGTGAGGATACAGTAGCAGACCCGCACGTTATTCCGGCTATCAACATAGGCGCGAGCAGTCGAGCCGCATTAATAGAGTATGCCAAAACTGTGGACGCAAAAGCTGGTTTGGATATCAAGGGAACCACTTTTGGCTTCCAAGCCCCCCAAATGGCGAGTTTCAGTTCGAGGGGCCCGAATTATCCTTCTCTAGATTTGTTCAAGCCGGACATAACCGGACCAGGAGTCGATGTCCTGGCCGCATGGCCGGCCAATGTTTCCGTCTCGAATCTTCCACAGGATACCCGTAGAGTAAAGTTCAACACAATGTCAGGGACTTCCATGTCTTGTCCTCATTTGAGTGGCATAGCCGCTCTGATCATGGCGAGACGTCCTGGCTGGAGCGTCGCTGCCGTCCGCTCAGCATTGATGACAACCGCATATACCACAACCAAGGGCAGTGACACGGTCATGATAGACACAGCTGACCAAGCTCCCGCAACACCTTTCGACTATGGCAGTGGTCATGTGGATGCAGTCGCCGCTTTGGACCCGGGTTTGATTTACGACATCAGGGCCGATGACTACGTAGACTTTCTGTGTGCTCTCAACCGTACTGCTGAGTTCATCCAAGGCACCAGCGGCACGAACAAAACCTGCTCTAATGACAAGAAGTACAGCGCATATGATCTCAACTATCCGTCCTTCGCAGCCGGGTACGACACGGCAAACAGTACGATCCAACCTAAAACTGTTCACTTTCGGCGAACAGTCACCAACGTCGGTGAACCCGGCATCTATCATGTCAACGTGTCGCTCAGCGCCCCAGATCTCGTTAACATTTTGGTCGAGCCTAGGGAGCTCATCTTCAATGCAGCGAACGAGCAAAGAGATTTTACTGTCACAGCAACACTCAAAGGGTCTGCGGCGGGTACAACTGTGTCAGGGAGACTGGTTTGGTCAGACGGGTCGCATACAGTAGGTAGCTCCTTAGGCTTTGTATGGGGCAACTTAGCCGTCTTGGCTTCAGGAGATGCGTCTAACAGTTCTTCTATTGTTGACGGATACTGAACCAAATAATAACACACTTGCACGTTTTACAAAAACCATGTTCCAGTTCCGCTACACTCACGTATTTGAATACCTGTACAGAAAAGTAAAGACCGCAATGCGACCGATAACCTCACAGCTTATAATTCACATACTTGTTGTGACATTTCCCGCTTATAAGGCTACGAAGCCTAGTACGTCTGCCTTTTGACAAAATTTACTTACTTGAGGTTAATGCATCTCATTATGATGCTGAGACACCAGTGATGAGAAGTTGATAACGTCAAACAACACGCTTCTCATCGTCAGCAACAGCAATGTGCTCAACCCTTTCGCTGGATCTACCAAGCTTCCTATGGGATATGTCCTCTTGCGTGAACTCGAACACTGAGAAGAAAAGTTAATAACAGTAAGACTCAATTTGTAGGAAAAGGGGTAACTGAGCTTACGGTCGACCGGGGCACCGCGAAACTTGCGGGCAAGCGTCTTCTTCTTGAAGAGGTAATCGATTTCTGCAAAGCTTCGATCCTTGGTCTCAGGAAGGAAGAAAAAGATCCAGATGACCCAGATCAGGCAAAAGCCAAAATAGAACAGTCCAGTCTTTGCACCCCAGTTCCATGCAGTGGGATCATTGTTGAGCATGCGGGGATTTAGCTGCTGGACAGCGATCTGGCCGCAGACGTAGAGGGCACGACCAATAACGATCGTCTGGGCGCGGACGCGAGACGAGGCCATCTCGCCCGCTATTACATAGGTAGTCGGGCCGAGAGAGATTTTGAAAGCAATCTGGACAAATATGAGAAAGACGGCAACGGGGATGGCAACCTCCGAGGCCGATTTGATAGCAAAGCCTAAGATGCCAACAATAAGCATGCAAAGGCCAATAGACGCTGAACCGTAGAGGTAGAAGGTGCGGCGACCAACTGAGCCCATGAGAGCAATTGCGATTGCGGTAGCGAAGATATTGACTGACTGAATACCCATTGTGTAGCTGAAAGCATCATTGGCGCTCATGCCGATTGCACGGAGCATTGTTGCGGCATAATTGGTGATGGACTGGCCATTGAATATTTGAATGATCCAGGCCATGCTGACGATGCATGTGCGGCGCTTGTTCTCTCCATGAAAGCAGTCAGCATAGCTAGCATTCTTAGCTTCCATCTTCTCCATGTCATTAGTGTGCTTCATAAGGGCAAGAGTCTCGCGCATCGACTGCTCAGTGTAGTGTCCGGGACGAGCCAAGCGGCGCAGGCTCTTCTCAGCCTCGTCAATCTTGCCACGGCGAATGAGATACCAAGGCGATTCAGGAGCAAACCAGGCAACGAGGAACAGAGGGGGGATCCACATCCACTGGAGGCCGTAAGGTATCTGCCAGCCGGCGTTGCCTTGAATGTTGATTGTGCCTTTGAGCACACCAGCGGCTAGGAAGGAGCCGGCGCCCCAACACATGGACACCCAGGCGGTCAGGTAGCCACGCATCGCGGTAGGTGCAATCTCGGCAGCGTAGGCGGTGGTGAGTGTTTGGAATATGCCCCAAGGAATACCGCACAAGATGTTACCGGCAAGAAGCATTTCAACGTTCTGCGCAAAAAACAGAATGAAGATGGTGCCTGCCATGAGCACCATAGCGCCCTGAAAGACTTTGTGATTAGTGCATTGCCAGACCGTATTTCACAAAGACACACACCAAGTAGACCCTGCGAGAACCGTAGCGAGACTGGAGCCAACCGTTGATCACGAGACCGATGATAGAGCCAACGTTGTTACCGGCACCGATGATCGTTTGCCACTGGGTCGAGACAACCAGTTCACCTTTCACGTTGTAATCGTTGCCGAACCTCCGACGATAGGCGGGATGGGCGAAAAAGTTGTTGATGAGACCCACATCCATTCCCTCCATGACCAAAGCCATAGACAAAAGTGCGGAATAGATGGCGGCAGGCCGGTAGCGCTTGAAAAGTTCCATACGTGGCAGCCCAATCTCAGCTTCAGAGCTGGCTGCTGCGGCCTCGACGAGCTGCTGCTGCGTAAAGTGAATACTGCCATCAATAGAGCCTGGCTGTGGCATCGCCTCCGTCTTGGTGGAAGCCTGCACCGCAGCCATTGTGACAATCGCCCAAGGAGATGGGTTACTGTCGGCTGACTAACTTCACGAAAGAACTGAAGCGATACGGCAAAGGGTGCTGGTGAGGAGGAAAGAGAGGAAAGAAAAGGTGCTGAGATGTTCCAGGGGAAGGGGTGCGAGGATTGGGGATTAAATGTATTATGCTCTCGGCCACATTTGGCCCGAGATTGCTTGGAATCAATCAGATACGCGCGACAACATAGTCACGCCCAGGAAGTATGAAGACTGCCACGAGGGCCAAGATGCGGGGATTGCTCCCCATGGGGTAGATTGTGCCTACTAACCGGGGCTAGACTTGCCTACTCAATACGCTAAACCCATACAGGACTAGTACACTACAGTCAACCAAGCTCACAACTGAGGGGATTCCCGGAGATAGAGACACGATTAGCCCTGTGGTAGAAACCTAGACCCCTGCCTATGGATCATTTCAAACGTCTCATTCAAAGGAAAGCATTGACACAGAGCTTGGGAATGTTGGCTCACGAAAAAAGCTGCCGGATCCTTTGTCTGCACATAAGACGCATACTGTGGAGAGCACGTATATATGATCTGATGTATATGTGTATATCCTAAAGAGCATGGCTATCGGGAAGGAGAGCTATGGGAGGACCCTGCCAAGCATGCACGTGACACATACCTTGCTGAGCAGGATACGCCAACCGTACCCAAATCCGAGGATAATCTCCTTCATCATAATAGCTAACGAGCTCATCACGGGAACCCATGCTTCAAAAGGGAGTGACTCGACCGTTTGGCGCGTTCTCCCAGGGTAAAACTTCTAGTAAACATTTCTCCCTTGCTACCTTTCCTTCCTGCAAGGTCGAGTTGTGTCTAATTGACACCTGCATGGCCTTGACCTGGACGAAACACTCCAACAAAGCCGTGACCACGGACGCCCTCGTTGATCCGCGAAGGAATAGGAGCTGAATTCGAAAAGTCCAGTTTGAAAACTCAAGTCTCGATCTTGGCAAGGTGCGCCACTTGTCTTATCGTCGTTCCATGATGACCCGAGGCTACGGATAGTCCGAATACGAGTAATCTGAGCTGGTAGGATGTTTCCCTCATAAGAAAGCTATGCCATCAGTCAGCATCGCTCGTTGGCATCTCCAGGTACTTGCCCAGATAGATTTCCTTGTCTATGATATGAATAACACGCTTGTCGGGAGAATACACATGTCAAACCGGAAGAAACCAACACATCATGTTAGCGACTTCCAGCATGGCTGACAATGGGGCGATGGTAACAGGATATCGATCAGCCCTTTTTTAATGTATGCGCGACATATTGCTAGTAGCGTAGCTGTCAGGTTTCTCTCGAAGCCCGGCTTAGCCTGATTTCAAAGCAGCTCTGGTAGAAGCCCCATCTAGGCAAAGACACGACAGTATCTCTTAGCACAATATGATCCTTTGGTCGCCTTCACTGTGTCCTGCAGCTTAAATGCTCTATTTTTCTTGAACGGAGCTTCAATTCCTGGAATGAATGTGGCGTTCTGGCACTGATCGTTGCTTAGTTTAGGCTCTTGCATACCCAATAGCTCGCGCAGCTTATTATGCTGGATTACCCTATCATGTATGAGCACTGCCATTGAGCCGACCTGCAAGGAAATTTTTCCCAATCGGAAATTTTGGGATAATGTACATTTTTTTCCGATGGTGGTGATTGCAGGACCCGTGTGGCTTAAGCTGAAAACTATCACTCTCTATTATATCTTAGGGATGTACAAAGAAAGAATCGGTTGATCTTTTGGCTCCTATAAGCTTGGATGATTTTAGGAGAAAGAGTACCTCATGTCTAGCTGCAGCTTTAATCATAATACTTACTGTTTCTACACTGGCATTGATCGCTGGCATAGGAAGAACTTGAGCACTGCATTTAGCAAGATTGGCCCGCTTGAGGCAAATGGCATCAATCTGTTAAAAGCAGTAAACCTGAGAGCCAATTCGTTGTCTTCTTGTTGAGAGAAACCACTCCCACGAGTCGGACGCCCCGGGTACAGTGGTACACATCAGGTTGGACTTGAGATATTCTTCCTTCTATTGATGAATAACCAGTTAGTGACAGTACATTCACATGTACGCGACAGATTAATTCGTGCTAGACCTTGAGCTGGTGGTAGTAGAAAGCGAACATGATCCCTGCTACTTCGCCGTGTGGTATGTTAAGCTAGAGCAAGCGAATCATTGTATTTAACAGCTGTCTGTAAGCGTATAACCCCTGCTAATCGTCCTAAGTCTCCTCTTCCAATGTAGCTTTATCAGCTAAACGAGTATCGTAACTAGGAAAAGTAGTCAGTTCCAGCGTCGTATGCTGATTATATCGATAATTATAGATAACTTTTTAACTCGTAGTTGGCGCGTTCAAAAAAATCTTGCTTTCGTTATTCCAAAGTAGATTGTAACTTCAATTACAACAAAAGGAGAAGAATAAAAGAAGACGACTGCTTGCACGCTTACTGATTGCAGCGCTGTTAGCCGTTTCCCAGACTCGTTTGTGCGAAGCAATACTGCAAATGCTATATATAGCGTGATTGTGGGAAGTGCGCAAATCTCAACCAACTTATACAATAGATGCCTGTGATAAGAGCTCTCTCAAGGGCACATTCTCGCAGGCCAATTTCGCGGATGCTGGATTTCAGAGCTGGTGAGGTGTTATTCTAGCTCTAACTGAGAGTTCTTGTGACGTTTTGCAAATGGTTTGTTGAGAGTTTCTGAGTAGATAAAGATCTAAGAAGCATTGTGCGCCCATCTTGCCTAATTTTCAATTGCATTTCACCCTGCTAGTGAACAAATGTAAAGAAAGTAGGTATTCCCCTTGCTATCAATGGGTAAGGTTGACCTCTTGTAATGACAAATGACGTGATTAAGATGAGCACACCTCTATAGCGGTTTATAGGATCCTTCCAACTCAGCTTTGTGTTCGGGTCTCTGCTGTGCCGGCATCTCATGTGCCGCTGGGTCTGAATCAGGAGCCTCATGTCGATAGATGGTCGTCTGCTGGTAGTCGGGGTTGAGTTTTTCTGGGCCGGGTCGGCCATTGTGATCAGACATGAGAGAGGCTTTCTGACGGCGGCGGCGAAGAAGAAGGAAAGCGGCTATTGCTAGAATCGCCACAATTGCAACAATGCCAATTGCTATACCGGCTTTGGCTCCAGTTGACATTCCACCACCAGACTTGCTCTTGAGGGACGCATTACTGCTTGTTTCACTGTCGGTGGACGCTGCACTACTTGACGACGCAGTTCCGGAAGAAGTCTGCTCTGCACTGTTGGTGGCTGTGGGAGTTGCTGTGTTTGCGGCTGGTGTGGACTGCGTAGCCAGTGTAGTCGAAGCGGCGGCTTTCGAGTACGAAGCCGAAACGGAAGAAATCGAGGCAGTGACGTCCGATTTCTTACGGATGATGAAAGCACGAGAGACGATGGTGGTTTGCGAGTCGTCATAGGCGGCGTCGGACGAGCTAACGGGCTTCATCAGCCGGTAGGTGAATCCTCCCTTCCATCGATCGATCTCGTCATCGGTCAAGTCGACTTTGTACGCCCATGTGGCGTCGCCCTTGGAGATTACGCTGGCTGTTCGGAATTAGTCAAAGATGAACCGACAGCTCGAATGACAACCTACGAGTAAGGAGTTTTCCAAAACGGCTCCCATCCCACGCCCAGGACGTCAACCAAAGCGATGCTCGGCTATCGGAGCCCATGACGGGATTTCCATCGACTGAAGGTTGGTAGGTATCTGAACGAGTGAGTAGTTTGTCTTTGGTCCACGTCGGTGATGCATACAGTTTGCCACCCAGGCCAATTGTACAACCTCGCCTTGCACGATCGTGAGCGATGAATCCAGATCTGGCACGTCAGGGCTTGGGATCCTGAACCCCTCCTGGGCACGCGCAATGTCGCTGTAAAAGGCCGCGCAGAGCGCCAGAAGAGCTGCAACGGACTTCATGACCAGAGCAGAGAGTTGAGGAATGCAGGGGAGGCTTCTGCGCGACTGCGAGACGGCCGGGTGGCTATATGTTGACCGTCGATGGGCAATTTGTATAGCGCTAGTAACACTACATGCAGGGCTGTACGGAGTCCGTGGCTGTAAAACGGCCCCCAACGTTGAATACTAATGTTCCTCACCCCTGCGCCGGGGCGGCCTTTCCCGTGTCACCTCTGGGCTGCCTTGCTGTCGCAGGACTTTACATCCTCAGACACCGAGCGAGTATGTCTAAGCACTGGCACGATCAGACGCTGCACACTTGGTGCTCGCGACTTGAGCTCTTCGACTCCCAGACTTCGCAATGACTGGAGTTGGTTTTAGAAGATGTCTAGTGCGAGTAGCTCGCGCGCTAAGAATGATGCGCTGCGTGCTGAACAAAGTGGGGAATGCCAAGGGCGGCTGCCCCCTCAACAATCGTACTCACGCGAGGCCCCAGTACAGGGTCACGTGGGGGTATAAGCAAAAGCGCAATATCTCAACCAATCCAAACTTCTAGGGAGCTTGCGAGCGCTTAGCAGTCAACAAGGTTCAATGCCAGCGAATACAAGTGGTACGAGCACGGGCATGTCTTTTACTTGGGTGCGCTTACCGAGATGAGACTATGGGAGGCCTGTCAGCAGCTAGACAACTTTCGGCTCCTAACTATCTGCAGCCAAGCTGCGCTCCGCCACATACGGAGGCCTTAATTCGCGGGATTATCTAAGGTATCTTCGCAGCAATTTCGTTTCTTACGGCACAGTTCGATCAAAGCAGAGCTGCGTTTACCATCCTGAAACCAAGGATTCCAGCACAAATTGACCGCTGGTCGCGTTCTGTCTGCGAAGTAGGCTCTTGAGACTGGATTCGACATCATGACTGGAATTCGTAGCCAAAGTATGCAGCTGAGCGTAAAAGAGGTCTCTGTTCTAGGAAAACAAATGGCCAGATGATGACGGACTATCTGCGAATGTGTAAGCTCAAAGACAGTAAATGGACAAGGATGGGGCTGGTGACGGTCCCATTCTCGGATCGGAGTTGTTTCGTGAGGAGTCACCACGCCCACATCGCCCATGTGGGAATCAAGAAATTTTAGCAGCGTACTAATGAGGTTCTTGAGTTGATGAAAGAGCCCCTCTACCGTATGAGGCGTGCTCAGATCTTATGCATTGAAACTTTACTTCGGTCCTTGGTGTCCTGATTTACGTTACAGAGCACATGGAGCGGGTATGTGTCGAAAGCTTAACGGTCCATCATGTGAATCTGTCGGCCTGGGATAACGACCGTTGCATGCATTTCTTGATCTTTCGGTGTCTGGAACCGAAACACATATCGCAGTCGTAGGAGGCTTTGAGGTAGATGTCGTAAAACGCATTGCGATTGAACTTTCTTCGAGGCCTGGTCAAAGCTTGAGAAACAGCGAACCTAGAATGTGGAAGGAACCCTGTCAGGGGTGCTATCTGCTGGTGTATGTCCCCATTAGAAGATTTGGGGAGTCTTACCCAGAATCGTGGGCAGGAATCACTCGAGAAAGGCGTAAATACCTCTTAGTTCAAAAGGCTGCGTCATTGAACACTAGGTTCGGGGAACATACGTGTCGAGTTCACCGGCTCCATCTTCAGCCGTATCTTGGTATCGGTGTTGATGCGACATAAATGAGAGCGAGGTGGTAATAGCTAAGCTTCTTTTGAGGAAAGCCTTTGCGCTTGTAGGTGACATTGGAGACAGAGTCTCCTGATGTCCGCCTCAATCTCTAACTTTAACACTGCCGCCACGTCAGACTGCCTTCTCACAGAATAGGTTAATCGTCTGACCTTGATGGGCTTCCCGTGCGTGAACAAGGCGCCGATAGATCTTCATCCGGGTTCCCGGGGTCACCGGGCAGTGCAAACAAGGCACACTGCTGGTCGATGTGCCTTCATATCAGCGCTTCTGGACCACGATCACCTTCTCAGCATTTGGCAAAAGCTACTTTGCCTTAACTACATCCTGTTTTGGAGGGTTGAGTGCGTGAAGCTAGGTATACAATGCAATACTGGTAAAATTGGCGGGGCACGGGATGGATTGCTTAGATAGCGCTCCACTTCCAAAGGTGTGATTGTTGAGAGACTTAAGAGATAAACAATCAATAATTGAGAAAGAGAGATCAAATTCTTCTATAGATCTATCAGTTTAACCTGATCGTTTATATATCCTCAATCCGACGCTAGTAACTTAGCGCATCTAGATTCAGATCACAAAATCAGTAATCCCAATTAGATAATTACTAATCTAAGCGGTATTTACTGCGACACACCCCCTAGGCATGCTTTAATTAAGAAGTATAACTATATTAGCTATTGTTGTAATTGCAAAGATAGTGTTGTTACAAATTATAAAGGATAACGTTTAAGTTTCCTATTACAGGTATAGAGCAAATAGGCTTGTTAATATATAGTGCAAAACGCGTTTACACCCTAAATAATTACCTATCTACGCTATTTTTCTCTTTCTCTCCTACTCTCTACTTTAATTTGTTGCTTGCATTAACTCTCTTAGTTTTGTTTATCTAATCTTTCTTACGTGTTGCAGTTGTTTTGCAATAGTTTAATTAAGCAGTTTACACTCTGTTCCTAGTAAACAACACAATAGTCTATGTATTAGGAGTAGGCCAACTTTGCTAGCTGCTAACTTAGATAACAAGTCTAACAACTCTAGTAATTCTGTTATCCCTTATAAGGATCCTAATTGTTGTTTTAGAAATAACCTAAATGAGATTAATTAGTCTTGCGATCCTAGGTAAGTAGTTTCTTTAGTATACTAATTATTTTCTAACTAATTTGTAGCTTTTCTAGGCTCTAGAACTATAATTAGGCAGGTTTTAGATTAAG